>PVYE01005068.1:27590-49821 GCA_002995055.1 Rhizopogon rudus
GATGTTGTATCTGTATGTATAGCACGCCCTTCAGAGCTAGTAGACTGTAGAGCAAAAGGCACCCATACGTTGTGCCCAGCATGCGTAACATAGGCGACGTCAAGTCATCCACAAATAACGATCGTACTCGGATATTTCCTGGCCGCTGTAAATCCCATCTTACAAACTATGTAGCATGGACAAAATTTAAACAAGACTCACCTGAGTCACCTCTCCCTGCAACATTTCCCAAAACGTGTCCTGATTTGTGGTAGTCACCTTACTGACATGACTGGTACCGTCTTCACAAACATCACGATCATTCTCATTTGTGGTCGATTCAGACACCGTACAAGTATCATCTTTGCTTCTCATGTCCGGGGTGGCGAATTCTCCGTTATCAAGTACGTCCAACCAGTAAATGGTGCTAGAGCGATTCTTCAAACACTTTTTGAGCATCTGACTACGCTCTACTTGACCGTGAGTCCAGTTTTTGAATAGGTTCTGGGGGTAACCTCTCCAAGATCGATCAATCGGAGCATTTCTCATAGCAGTCATTACATCGACATTTCTGAAGTCCATCCAAGGCCATGGTCCCGATGGTGACGCGTGTCGATAACTGGGAGCGTCAGTCAACAACAACAATACAAAGGGTATCGAGACTTGGTTGGACGCACTGTGACGGGGCTGCGGGAAGTTTGTCCTGAGGCTTGAGGTCTTGGAGAGGAACATCCTTCGAGTCATCCCTAGGTACTTCGATACTAATGGACTTCAGGGCGACCTGTGGACTGTTGATTACCATGATAGCTTAGCGTTGGGAGTCAGTTCATGGTATGACATTCGTGGAGAGTTTATATTTTCCTGTGGACAGGCTCTCAACACTGCGTGCTTGCGCAATTCCCACATATCCATTCTTCGACGAAGATTCAACGCACAGCCAAACCAGTCGCAGATTGTGCAGTACTCACAAAAAATGAGGCATGCGTGCAGTACGTAGGTAATTTCGATCGTCTGAATAGGCGAATATGGTGCGGCAATCATTTCCGCCCTGACTCTGTGAAGAAAGTACTGAAGCTTTGTCAAGATAAATTCTGGCTCATGATGCGCGCTCAACAGAAATCCCCTTCTACATGTTAACGCCAGCGTTTGGAACCTTCCTTGCGAATATTAGGTTCAATTTGTCGCAGTGTTCTTCCTCCTGTATTACCGCCACCAAAACACTTTGACCTTCGGGACATAAATCACGGTTCGCGTACCAAACAACGGCTGTCCGAGGATCTCGTGTTCATCTACTGCAATGATCCTATCCATTTCGTCACCAAGTTCTCGACACGTACTACATACGGACAGGAAGTCCGAGGAGGCACCGATTATTAATACTTATTCCGATCATTTTCACTTTCATAGGCAGTAAAGCTTTTTCGCTCTGCCTTGCCTCGTGGACGCGACAGACTCACGCTCCTGAGAGGGAAGGAGAGATGCGTGCACTGCGAGACACCCGAACCGGATTTATCCGGCTCGGGTGTCTCCAACAATTTACCCAGCAGTACACCTTATGTGCTGCCCCCAATGGTGCTCTATACAGTGTACACTAGCCTTCCGATCATGATTCTAGGTCAACCCTTTTTAGATAAAGATCGGTATGCCGCTATCGAGCAGATTCATACCTCATGAATGCTTCGGGACAACCGTACAATATGGAGAGCACAAAGATCATAGGTGCAATCCTAAGGAGGAAAGTGAGAGAAACTGTGATGCATAAATGCACATGGAATGTAAGACATGACAGGAAGAGTAAGACATCATGATGATAACTATAGGCTGGGACTTCAAGGCGACGACTCGAAGCAACCCACACCCCTGACTTCGCCCCAAGTTGTTTGCTTCGTCCACATGCTTGTTTTTCTCTCCTGTATCACCCCTCCAGAGACAAGGATCGGACACGCCCCTACACCGTACATCTCTGCTGTGGAAGTATGCATCTGATGGCAATATAAACTATGAAGAGCGTGAGCAAAATGAAGACGAGCATCTCTAGATACCCAGAGCTGGTGGTATCTTTGAAGTTCATCCAGAAGACAGACTAAGGAATTTCCAATCGTGGTCAGAAACTAGATACTATTATGGCTCCAATAGGTCTCTGCTTACCGCTATGAAACTTGTTGGTAAGAAGAATATCGTCAGGTACGAGTTCTAAAAACTGACTGTCAGTGTCTGGTAGGGCGATCGATTTGGGGAAAGGGGGGTAGGTACCTGTGAGGCTGTGACCGTAGCCTCTATAAGTTTGTTCGTCTGTATACTGTTCACAATATGCAGCAAATTTTCCACCCGATTGCACAACATCATCCTTCGCTTTTCTAGACGATCAATTTCGCTGACAAGATTCCCGCACTCCTTCTTGAGAAGCTCATTTGAGACCTTGCGCTGTGCTTCATAGATACCTTCACAGTGCATGGCTGGATTGGGGTTTTTTCGATGAAGGATACCGATGCCTGAAGGCCATCAAGGAGTGATTCGTAGTGCAGAAGACGTGCTTTGAGGGCATAAAAGTAGCACGAGTGCTCGGCAGGAGAGTTTAATACGGCCGGTGCCTGAATGTACTTGAGCAACATCACTTCAGCCATGGATGAGACGTACCAGAGAGCTAACATGGGTATGCAGCGACTCAAGAGACTCGTCCCATGCATATAGTGCGTACCACAAGATCGCGAGGAAGAGAAACGTCGGATCTTTGGACTTAGAGAATATATTTTGCCAGTACACACTTTCCCCAACGAGCATCAGGAGCAAGTGGAAGCGCTTCGCCGATGTTCGAGGCCCCGTAGACTCAGGGTGGTAAGAGATAACAGTACTTGTCTTTTCGGCGCGGACCATGTGTATCGCGAGGAGGTCCATGCAGAGCATATTACCGTCTAGGAGGGAAATTGAATGAATATAAAGACATCAATGATCAATACACATACTGTGTAGAGGAAGAGGAGTCTGGGAATTAACATGGTTAGTCGGAATTGATTTGGATGGTTGTGACACTGCAGGGTAATGTGGTGTAGGAGAAGTGGATGGTCGTGACTTTGACCACTGTGGTATTGTTCTTACGAACGGTAAGGTGATGGTAATATCTTATGGACACGTTAGTCTACACTCCAAAATGAAAGTTTTGAGCTTACGATCTTCTTTGCCATGACCAGGTGTTTCCTGGTATCGTGAAGGTATCCAATTAATGGAGGACGTGAAGAAGAATGGTTCAATTGTGTATCTGTGTAAGAGGCACTTCAGAGCTAGTAGACAAGCAAAAGGTGCTCCATACATTGTGCCCAGCATGCGCAAGACAGGTAAAGTTAAGTGATCCACAGATAATGACCGCACTCTGCAAATACCTTATCAACAAACTAACATAAAGGGACATGAATGAGACCCACTTCTTTCTCCAACATGACCCAAAACTGATTCTCACTAGTATGACCGTCTCCTCTCACATCTGGGGTGGTGAATTTCCCATCGTCACCCACGTCCACCCAGTAAATGGTGCTAGACTGATTCTTCGAACATTTTGTGAGCATCTGACTACGCTCTACTTGATCTGGAGTCCAGTTTTTAAATTTGTTCTGAGGGTAACCCTGCCAGAGTGAACCGTCAGCCGTAACAGTCGTAAGCATCGGTCATGATGACTGTGGCGTCAGATATAGTAGTGGTATCATCGACGGTACTGAAGTCTATCCATGGCCATGATCCCGATGGTGCCGCGTGTCGATGTCTAGGTAGATCATCCAAGTCGGTCGGCAACAAGGGTTGACAGGAGAGGGGGTCCATGATAGCTCGGCGTCTGGGAGTTCATACGACAGTCAAAGAATTTATATTTTGCTAGAGACGACTCCGTACCGAATGTACGTGACGGTTTCTTCAACCGAGATTCAACACAGTTGTGCACAGGACTCACAAGAAGCGCATCGGATCAAAGCCCTGGATAGGTTTATAATTTCATTGCCTCCCAACTTGTTCCATCCCTCGATGTTAGATACATTAGGCACATACGCGCGGTAAGATGGTCTGAATAAACAAGGTAGACTCACCAAGCGATAATTACGGAGCAATTTCCGCTCATTTGCACCCTAACTACTTGGAGCAATAGCACCGCCACCAAAACCCTTTGACCTGTGGAACGATTATGGTTTACGTATGCACCAATGGCTGTTTGAAGACTCCGTATTCATCTGCTGCAACGACCCTATCCATCTCTTCAAGTTCTCGACAAGTACGGGCAGGAACACAGGTCCAAGAAGCTATGGGATGCCCCAGGAAGCACTGATAGTCTTCCATTACAGTCGAGTGCACCTTTCAAGTGTCATACGCCCAGCAGAGCGTGCACTGTCGAATGGAAGACGGAGTACACAGCTCTGCGCACATGTTCGATACGTAGATGGTCAACCGGTCCAGAAACTTTTTCATCGCTCTCGGAAATAAGTACTTAGCGGAATGAAGCTAATACATGGTACTTATAACCTATATTCAATATGAGACATATTAGTTCTTGTAACTTGATAGACTCCGACCACTGACTGCACCTTTCCTTTCCTGCGTACTACTAGTAGCAGCATCTCCCCGAGCATCAATAATAACTCTCATAGACGGTATCGCCCCGTGTCTGACCTGAAATCGAGGTGTCATGTTCGTTACGCTCCGCGTCTAAGTGGCAGGCTCTTCTCTCCTTCAAGTTCGTGGCGGTACCGCCGCACTTCACATCTCTGAACCCTCCAGAGCCAGCGTTGAATTGAATATAATGACCTTATTTATCAGCTTCGCTGGCTGCTATCAATGTATAGTTTGTGAGCTCTAGCTCCCTTCCGTGACTCGGACTGTTTGGCACCTGCCAGTAGTGTGACCGTAGAGGTCGGATCCTGCTGCCGCGGCACTTGACGTTATATGGCAGTGGTCCTTGGTGGAAGGTTTAGTGACTTCAATCTAAGAGAAACGAACTTGCTTAAGTAAGCTTAAGTATACAGCTCCTCTCAGACTGTCAATTTCCTCGTGCTCAGCCCCACTTATCGAACGTGGAGCACGTGATCACTGATCACACATAGCGCGTAATGCATTGAACAATCGTAGTGCATACATACCTCATGTACTCCAGCACATATATCGTTGTAGTAATCTATATCATCATGATCCACATCATGTCGTCCGCCGTCTTCCCTTTACATTTTTCTCGCGTATCGCCCATGCTGCACACGTCCGCAACGGATTCACTTTTGGCTTATGAAACTAACTATGCGCCTCAAGCGAGACGACGATATAAACTGTGAGGAGCATGAGCGAAGTGGTGATGTTTTCCCCCTTGTATTACTGCAACTCTTTGACCTTTAGGACGTAGTCATGCAATTCATCTACTGCAACCACCCGCCTATTTCGTCATCAGGTCTTCAATACGTACGTTGACTTGTCACGCATTCAGTCGATGGGATTATGGCGTAGTATACAGCACTCTACACATAAGGAGATACGGTCACACAAAGTGCTCTGCTCTTCTTAATAATGAACAATGAAAAATGATGCGAGGGCAGCCGATATTCATTGCAACACCCGGGCCGTTCACGTAGTCGAAGTTGAAGTAAAGGACGGTACACAAATTTCTGGAGAAGCTTTGCGGTGTCTTGCAACTTATCGATGGAAGGAGTACATAGATCACAGACCGAGATCGTATATGCATAGTACATAGCGTCAGTGGACAACGGTACACAACTCTATAGTCCTCCGTCACACATAACATTTCAAGGTGGTGTGACCGGCCCACCTAATCACGATCGAAATAACTCTGCTACAAATTCGCCGGCCTTGCTTGCTAGGTGAAGTCAAGCGACCGTTTCATTTTCCCTCGTATTTTCCCTAGCATCTTCCAGGAGAGAATAATCGGCCACACTGCGCGCTCACGCAATGTAGCACCGCGGTCGTGGAATGAAGTATGTGTCTGAAGTGTGACAACGACATAAAATGTGAAAAGCGTGAGCGCAATGGTGATCTGAACATAGCGGACGAGCGTCTCTAGAGACCCAGGGTTGATCTCTTTGACGTTCATCCCGAAAACAGACTGAGGACAAGTTGATCAGATACTATGGGAAATTCCACACGGAAGACCTCTGCTTACGGCTATTAAGCTTGCCGGTAGGAATATCATCGTCAGGTACGTGACCTTGAAAAGGAATTTGTCAGTACCTGGTGTGGTGATTTGGTTTGAGGAAAGGGGTACCTGTCTCATAGACGCCGAGTCTCTGATATTCACATTCGCGAATGCAAGGTTCATGACATTCTTCAACTGCTTGCTCAATATCTCCCGTCGCTTCTGCAGACGATCAATTTCACTGAGTAGATTCTCGCACTCCTTTTTCATAATCTCATTTGAGGTCTTGCGCTGTTCAGCGAAGAAAACTTCGGACTCCATGGCCGGATTGGGGGTCTTCTCGATGAAGGATACTGATAGCTGAAAGCCATGAAGAAGTGATTCGTAGAACAGAAGATACGCTTGGAGGGTATGAAGGTCGCGCGTGTGCTCGACACGAGACTCTGTCAGTACGTCCGACTCCTGAATGTACATGAGCCACACCACCGCTTCAATCTTACATGAGGACAGCGCACCAATGGCATAACATAGTTATACAGCGACTCCAAAGTCTCATCCCATGTATATAGCGCATACCATAAAACCGCAACGAAGAGCAAAGTCGGGTCATCAGACTTGGAGAATATATTTTGCCAGTAGACACTGTCACCAACGAGCCACATCAGCGAATGAAGACGCTTAGCAGATGAAATCGATGTAGACTCTGGGTGGTGGGGCTCTGGGTGGTAGGAGATAATGGTGCTACTTTCTTTGTCGCGGACCATGTGGATCGCGAGGAGATCAATGAAGAGGACATCGCCATCTATGAGGGAAGTTGAAACGTGAATATGACGATAATGATAGACATACTGGACATAGGAAGAGGTGCCTGGGTGTTAATCTTGTTATCTGTCGGAGGTGACCGGGGAGAAGAAGTGGATGATTGTGACTTCAGGGTTCGTACGAATGGCAGGGTAATAGTAATGTCTTATCGTGCACATTAGCATGCACTCTCAAATAGGAGTTTTGGACTTACGATCTCCTTTGCCATGGATAAATGCTTCCTGGTATCGTGAGGGTATCCAATTAATGGAGGACGTGAAAAAGAATGGTTCGATGTTATAGCTGTGGACGAGGTCTTTCAGAGCAAGTAGACAAGTAAATGATGCTCCATACCTTGCGCCCAGCATTTTCAAGATAGGTGACGTTAAGTGATCTACAAATAACGAACGCACTCGGACATTTTTTGGCCGCTGCAAATCTCATCCTTCATCCTCACTAGCGCACAAAGGACAAATGAAACTCACTGTTCCCTGCAACGTCTCCCAAAAGTCTTCCTCTGAACCAGCCGTCACCGTACTGGTATATCCATTTCCGTTCATATCTGGGGTGGTGAATTTCCTGGTATCAAGCACGTCCAACCAGTAAATGTTAGACGACTGATTCTTCGAACACTTTTCGAGCATTTGACTACGCTTTACTTGATCGGGAGTCCAGTTTCCAAATAGGTTCTGAGGGTACCCCCGCCAAGTTGTATCAACTTCAAGCTCCTTACTTTTAGCAGTCGTCTCGACATTTCTGAAGTCCATCCAAGGCCATGGACCAGATGGCGCTGCGTGTCGATAACTGGGAGCATCCGTCAACGGCAAGGAAAGGAAGACAAAACGTCAAGACTTGGCTGAACGTACTGTAGCGCGGGCTGTGCATCCTCAGACTTGAGGTCTCGAAGAGGAATGTCTTGCGAGTCATGCTTGTCCACCGTGACTTCGATACTAATGGACTCCAGGGGGACCTGTGAACTGTTGAGTGACATGTTGATTTCTATAATAGCTTAACGCTGGGAGTCTTTCATAGTATGGTATTCGTGGAGAGTTTATATTTCCCTGTAGCCGGGCGCTCAACGCTCCGTGCTGAATGTACGTGGCCAAAAGACGCCTTGTCTATTGCGTAATTTCGTACATGTCCCTTCTTCACGGATCGTGCACAGTTGTTCACAACAAGAAGCGCTTCGGATAGAACCCATTGGCTAGTTCAAGTTGGAAATGGATACACACCGTTTTGGAAATATGATGCAGGAAGTAGATTTAGATGATCTGAATAAAATAAGACAGACTTATCACCAAGTGGCCTAATTGCGGAGTAATTTCCGGTCTGTCATTTGCACCCTGACATCCTACTCAAGCTTGATGAAGCCTTGCGAAGCTCAATTGTAATATTGGTTAGTGCCTCGAGGTCTCATGATGCGCGCTCAACGGAAATCCAGGCCCTTCTCCATGTTAGCGCCAACGTTTAAAAAACTTCCCTGCGCAGTGCGAATGATCGGCTAAGCCTCAGCGAGGCCATTAGTACCTCGAGGCCCCATGATGCCATGATGCGCGCTCAATGAAGATGCAGACCTGCGACTTTTTGGCGCCAATTCAAACAGTGTTCCTCCTCCTGTATTACCAAAACCCTTCAACCTCCAGAACGTGAATCACAATCCACGTACTAATGGCCGTTCGAGGGCCCCGCATTCTACTGCGACGATCCTATCCATTTCGTCATCAACTCTCGAGACGTACTAGCAGGAAGCCAGAAGACGCCCAAGGAAGCACGGATGGTCTTCCATTGCAGGGCGGTTGATAGCACCTCTCCGAACTGAGCGGGGTGGACACGTGGCAGTTCATCGATGGGATGATGGAGTATCATGATGCAGCTCCGCGCACAGGAAGTGCTGCTCGAGAGCTTTGTTCAACTTCACCCTATCACTACGTAGGCTGGGAGTTCTCCGTACTTCTGATCAGAAATAGCACTTGAATCTGAAGGTGATTCGCGTGTCTAGCGGACTATTCAGCGCTTACCACTCGATAGACCTAAACCTTCTGACCCCTAACTGACCGTTTCCTTCCGCTCCTCCCCGAGTGTACTTATTTTTACCTTGGTAGACGGTATCACCATATCAGTCCGTGTCTGGCCTTAAGTGAAAGTGTCAGGAATCAGGATTGTCTGAGTCTCGTTGCCATTCCCGCTGTCTATCTATCCCTGACCCTCTTGAGCCAAGTCCGAACCTAAAACAGTACTAGTGTGCCCGCCAGACTCGCGCTCCTGAGAGGGAAGAAGAGAATGCTGATAAGCTGATATGATATATGATAGTAGTGCCGGGCGTGAGTATCAGGATCCGTGGCAACAATTATCTGAACAGCGTCAGATCTATGACTACCGTGTCAGTCTTGCATCGCATCCTCATCATGTTGATGTTCGCGCATGTTCAATACAGATATAGTTCGTCAATACTAACCCGGCACGACGTGCGTCGAGTCCTCTGCCACCATGCTGTTAGACTCCACATCGCAACATTGTACTTATGTATGTATTTTGTCTATTCTTGTTCCCTTTCGAACACGTACTAATCCATCTCCCACGGAGTAGTCAAAAATTGGCATGCAGCTGTCGATTCATGTTATAATGGCTCTTGCTAATGAGTGTGTGGAGTTATTTGTAGAACAGTCATACAACATAGATGGTACAAAGATCATAGGTGCAGCTATGAGGAGCAAAGGGAGAGAATTTGTGCTGCATCAATGCACACGGGATGCAAAATATATGACAGGAAGAGTAGGACATGTACGAGGAATGTTCGGGACTTGAAGGCTACGACTCGAAACGACTTTGAGACCGCGTCAGCTAACTTAAAACCTTGAGCAATGATGAAGCATTTTCAAGGCGTGTTAAAGGCGCGTCACGGTCACCCCCGATCCCGCCCTTGTTTGATTCATCTACTGCACTTGTTTTTCTCCTATCACCCCTTCAAAGGAAAAAGATCGGCCATATTCCCACCACTGGCAATCTCGCTTATGTTATCAGTTTGATGACGATATAAACTACGAAGACTTGCGAGCGCGATGGGTGCGAGCGTCTGGCCGTTGATATCTTTGACGTTTATCCAGAAGACAGACTAAGGAACAAGTGTGATCAGATACCATGTACCACTATGGTTCCGCAAACAAAAGACTTCTGCTTACGGCTATGAAGGTTGCCAGTAGAAATATCATCAAGTACGATTTCTGAAAACAGTCTGTCAGTATCTGGTGCAGCGATCGGTTTGGGGAAGGGGGGTACTTTTATCGTCGCCTCTGTAGACTTTTTCGTCAGGTGCTCGATCTGAAAGCAGTCTGTCAGTATCTGGTGCAGCGATCGGTTTAGGGAAGGGGGGTACCCTGATCGTCGCCTCTGTAGACTTTTTCGTCAGGTGCTCGATCTGAAAGCAGTCTGTCAGTATCTGGGGTGTATCGGTTCGGGGAAACGAGGGTACCTGTGTCAGAGCCGTCGCCGATGTGACTGTCGCCTCAGTAAGCTTTTTCGTCAGATGCTCGATCTGAAAGCAGTCTGTGAGTATCCTGTGGGGATATTGGTTTAGGGATATGATGGTACCTGTGCCAGAGCCGCCGAGTTTCTGACCTTCGCCTCTGTAAGCTGTTTCGTCAGGTCAGAGATCTGAAAGCAGTCAGTATATGATGCGGCGATCTTTTGGGGAATGGAGGGTACCTTTCCAAAAACCTCCGAATCTTTAGTCGTCACCTCTATAAGCGTTTTCGTCTGCCTACTGTCCACAATATCAAGCAGATTTTTCAGCCGATCGCGTAACATCATCCTTCGCTTTTCTAGACGATCGATTTCGCTGAGCAGATTCCCACACTCCTTCTTCATAAGCTCATTTGAGATCTTGCGCTGTTCTTCATAGGTACCTTCACAATGCATGGCCGGATTTGGGGTCTTCTCGATGAAGGATACCGATACCTGAAAGTCATGAAGGAGTGATTCGTAGTGCAGAAGAAGCGTTTGGAGGGTATATAGGGGGCACGCATTCGCGACAGGAGAGTCCAGTATTTTCGGCACCTGAATATACTTGAGCAACAGCACTTCAACCATACATAAGGACCACATACCATGGAGCTAACATGGTTATACAGTGACTCCAAGGACTCGTCCCACGCATATAGAGCATACCACAAAATCGCGAGGAAGAGGAACGTCGGATCTTTGGACTTGGAAAATATATTTTGCCAGTAGACACTGCCCCCCACGAGCTGTATGAGCGAGTGGAGGTGCTTTGCGGATGTCCGGCACCCTGTAGACTGGGGGTGGTAGGAGATAATGGTGCTTGTCTTTACGTCGCGGACCATGTGTATCGCGAGGAGGTCCATGCAGAGCATATTGCCTTCTAGGAGAGAAGTTGGAGCATGAATATAAGAGCATTGATACACATACTGTGCAGAGGAAATGGAGACTGGGTGTCAATTTCGTTATCTGTCGGGTTTGGGCGGGATGGTTGTGGTGTTGCATGGCTGAGTTGTGTTGGAGAAGTGGATGATCGTGAGTCGGACCCCTGTGGTGCTGTTCGTACGAATGGCAGGGTAATAGTAATGTCTTATGGCGCACATTAGCCTGCACTCCAAAATGGAGGTTTTGGACTTACGATCTCTTTTGCCATGAATAAGTTCTTCCTGGTATCGTGAGGGTATCCGGTTAATGGAGGACGTGAAGAAGAATGGTTCAATCTTGTATCTGTGTACGAGGCACTTCAGAGCATGTAGACAAGTGAAAGGTGCACAATACCTTGTACCCAGCTGGCGCAAGACAGATGGTGTCAAGTCATCTACAAACAACGATCGCACTCGGATATTTCCATGCTGTAAATTCCATCTTACATCCAAACTAGCACACAAGCATGAACGAAATTCACCTCTCCCGGAAACATGTTCGAAAAATCATTCTCTGAATCAACTGTGGTCGTCACCGTACTAGTATGATCTTGGGGGGTAGCGAATTTCCCGTCGTCAAGCACGTCCATCCAGTACATGCTAGACTGATTGTTCGAACACCTGTTGAACATATGACTACGCTTTACTTGATCTGGAGTCCAGTTCGGGAATAGGTTCTGAGGGTAACCCTTCCAGGATCGATCAACTGGAATATGAACGCCAGTCGTAGCAATCGTATTATCGGGGGTACTGGAGTCCATCCATGGCCATGGCCCCGATGGTGCGGCATGTCGATATCTGGGTAGAACATCCAAGTCAGTAGGAAACAATGGTTTGCAGGAGGGGTCCATTAGCGGTCGGAGTCAGTTCGTACGACAGTAGAAGAATTTATATGACGGGCGCTCAGGGTTCCGTGATGAATGCGCGTAGCGGGCAGTTCGGTGCATATGCCTTCTTCAACCAAGATTCAACACACAGGTCGATTGTACACGGGACTCACAAGAGCATAGGATCAAGCCCCTGGATAATTGAATAATTTCATTGCCTAGTTGGATGTATCGGTATACTTCACCATTTCACTTCCCTCTTCCACACACTACTTCCATGCCGAGATGCGAGATGCGTAAGACATACACGAGGTAAATAGGTGATTTAGATGATCGGGGTAAAATAAGGCAGACTTATCACAGAGTGGCCTAATTGCGGAGCGATTTTTGGTCTTTCATTTGCACCCTGACACCCTGAGGCTAGAACACTCAAGCTTGACAAAGCGTTAGCGAAGCCATCTAGTTGCCTCGCGTCTCCACGATCCGCGCTCCACGGAAATCTGGGTCCTTCTGCCTGTGGGCGCCAAAGTTCAAAACCTTCCTTGCGAATGTTAGGTCTAAGTGTTCTTCCTCCTGTATCACCGCCACCAAAACCCTTTGACCTTCGGGACGTAAAATGATAGTTCACGTACCAATGGCTGTTCGAGAACCTCGCATTCATCTCCTGCGACGATCCTGTTCATTTTGACATCAAGTTCTCGATGCGTGCCGACAGGAAGCCAGGAGACGCCCAAGGAAGTCTTCCATCAGAGCGCGGCTGGCAGCATGGATCTCTAGCGCCTGCACAGGAAGGTGGGTGTGAAGAGGGGAATCGAGCCAATCAAGATTCAGTCAGCGCTTGTGCCTCGATAGACATCCCAAACTTCTGACCACTGGCTGTCATTTTCCTTCCCTGCGTAATAGCTGCACCCTGAGTAGTATCATTAATACCGATTCCAATTTCACCTGCGCGCTACCAGGCTGTGCCCTCCCTCATGCTCATGGCAGTACCGCCGCACTTCAAGTTGCTGAACCCTCGGGATGAACCTAATACAATAACCATATTTATCAGCTTCTCTAGTTGCCTAACTATTAGGCAGATTCATGCCTGCTATAATCCATGAGTTCTATAAGCGTGAGCATGTGTGCTTGTAACTCATCGGCTTGAATGGAACAAGCCACCAGATTTGCAGCAGCTCCCTTCCATGAGTTGGTATCTGTTAGTAGTGTGGCCATTGAGGTCAGAGAGCTCAGAGGATGACGACCCTGCTTTTGCGTTCTGGCATTTGATGTCCCTGCCCACTGATGCTTCCGAGATCAACGTAGCCCAGAAGAGGTCACCGAGAATAATGGGCATTGATGAGAGAGCCGCCACACCACTGCTACTTGCTGCAATATGATGGACGGTTCAGTCCATATTCCAGAAGAAACCGTGACTTCAAGTTGGGCTGAGCCAGGCTGTTTGATACTGACTCGGAACGCAGACCACGTGATCACACGATATTACAAAATGTATCATGCAACTATTCACTGTATATCGGGAACTTGGAAGTTATCTACCAAACTATGATATTCCAGCATATATATCGTTAATCCATATCATCGTGATTCATGCCATGTCAGCCACCGTCTTCTCCTTGATTAGTTGCAAGGGTGTTTTCTGGCGTATCATCTTCCACAGGAGAATACCCGGCCACGCTGCGCGGATCCGCAACGGAGCATCCTCCTCGTGAAACGAACTTTGCGTCTGAAGAGTGATGACGATATAGGCTGTGAGCATCGTGAGCGAAATGGTGACCTCGACGTAGTGAGCGACCGTTCCTAGAGACCCAGGGTTGATCTCTTGGACGTTCATCCCAAAGACAGACTAAGGATAAGGATAAGTATACAGGTCAATTAGGTTCCGCATGAACGAGCCCTATGCTTACAGCTATGAAGCTTGCCGGTAAGAAGACCATCGTCAGGTACGAGATCTGAAAGGAGTGTGTCAGCATCTGGTGCGGCGACTGGATTTGAGGAAAGGACTCAGAATGTACCTGTTTCATAGCCGCCGAATCCCTGACTGTCGCCTGCGTGAGCTCTCGCGTCTGCTTACTGTCCTCGATATTAACAGTCGCGAATGCGAGGTCCATCGCATTCTTCAGTCGACTGCTCAACATCTCTCGTCGCTTTTCCAGACGGTCAATTTCGCTGAGTAGATTCTCGCACTCCTTCTTCATAAGCTCATCCGAGGTCTTGCGCTGCTCGTCAGTGACGTCTTTGGACTCCATGGCCGGATTGGGAGTCTTCTCGATGAAAATGACTGATACCTTAAAGTTATGAAGGAGTGATTGGTAGTGCAGAAGATGGGCTTGAAGGACATGAAGTTCGCGTGTGAGCCCGAGGCGACTGTCCTGCAGTACATCCGACTCCTGGAAACCTTTGAGCAACGGTATTCCCTCACTGCATGAGCACATTACATACCAGTTTGCTAACATGGTTATAAAGTAGCTCGAAGGACTCATCCCATGCATATAGTGCATACCATAGAATCGTGAGGAAGAGGAACGTCGGGTCTTCGGTCTTGGAAAATATATTTTTCCAATAGACACTGCCCCCTACGAGCAGCATGAGAGAGTGGAGGCGCTTCGCAGATGTCTGGCACCATGTAGAGTCGGGGTGGTATGAGATAATGGTGCTTGTTTTCACACCGCGCACCATATGGATGGCGAGGAGGTCAATGAATAACATGTCACCATCTAGGAGGGACGTCACAACATGAATGTAAGGACAACAAAATACATACTGCGCAAAGGGAAAGGAGCCTGTGTGTTAATTTGGATATCTTCCCGGGGCGCAGATGATGAGTGTGATGATCGTTGGGTCTCAAATGGCGATGCTGTCGGTGGGGTGGATGGTGAGCTTGAGTGCAGTGTTCGGACGAATGGCAGGGTAATAGTGATGTCTATCACACACTTTAGCCTGCAACCCAAAACAGAAGCTTTAGACGTACGATCCCCTTCTCCATGAGAAGGTGCTTCCTGGTACCGTGAGGGTATCCAATTAATGGAAGACGTGAAGAAGAATGGTTCGATGTTGTATCTGTATAACAGGCCACTCAGAGCAAGTAGTAGACAAGTAAAAGACGCTCCATACCTTGTGCCCAGCATCCGCAAGACAGGTGACGATAAGTCATCCACAAATAATGATCTCACTCTGATATTTCCTGGTCGCTGTAAATCTCATTATACACCCACACTAGCATATAGAGGACACAATGAGATTCACCTCTGCCTGCAACATATTCCAAAACTCATTCTGATTTGCGCTCGTCACGGTACTAGTATGACCGTTTCCTATATCTGAGCCTCCGGCGGTGAAGCTTCCGGTGTCAAGCACGTTCATCCAGTAAATGGTGCTAGACGAATTCTTCGAACACTTTGTGAGCATCTGACTACGCTCTACTTGGTCTGGAGTCCAGTTCCCGAATAAGTTCCGAGGGTACCCAGGCCAGGATTTATCGATATCATTATGGTCACTCGTAGCATTCGAAACCTCGACGTTTCTGAAGTCCATCCAGGGCCATGGTCCAGATGGTGCCGCGTGTCGATATCTGAGGAGAGTATCAGTCGGCAACGGCAGGAAAAAACATGAACTGGACTGAACTTACGGGGGTGCAGGCACTGCAGGCGGCAAAGCTGTGGTGGTATCTGACTTGGTGTCTCGAAGAGCAATGTCCTTCGACTCAAGCCTGCGCTCTTTCCAGGTGGCCCGTGCTTTGTTGAGTGCCAGTGCCATAATAGGTTAGCGTTTGGAGTCAGTTCATGCGGTAATGGTAATCGTGAGGAAGAGTACCATGAATTTATATTTGTGTCGAGATGGGCGCTCAGAGCATGCTGAAGGTACGTGGTTGATAGGTGATGTATATAACCCGACACATCATTTGCCCACGGCTCGGAGTCGGGCCCACCTTTCTTTAACTTGAGCTTTAACCAAGATTCATGGTACCCACCTAGCGAAATCAACCACGGATTATCGGCGTGGTATTGCAGGTCAGATTGAAATTGAAAGTACTGTAATATTTTATTATTCCCGGGCCATAGGCTCGATACCTCGAGCTCACCGTTTTACCTGCAGCCCATCTGTTCCAGTCCCTCCAGCCTTTACCAATCTGTCTTTGTTTTCTCACGCGCATAGTATCATCATTTTTTCAAATAAGTAGCTGTAATTAGGTCACTCAATTCCACAAGTTGACAACTGAGTACACACATCCGTGCCCAGCGGAAATCCCACACTCTTCCCACCTCCGCTGAGAGTGTCTAGCAGCTTCGCCGAGGTGGCGTCCCTCAGAGCTGGGACAAACTGTCCTCCTTTTATTTGGTCTGCCTATGAGAGACTAGATAAATCAGCGAATTAGGCTTCAACTTCTTTGCGGCAACGCAAAGTTTAACCGTCCAGGTGAATTCGCTATATAAAGCCAGAATACATACCCTATATCTCTCACTGGCAGTGTTCCTTGTTTTATTTCTGTCACCAAACCCTCCCGCAGCCTGAGGAAGCCAGTAGCAGGGCCCGGGACCACGCCAGTACCAACTGAGCCTGGTCCTGGGTCCACATACTCAGGTACACTTTCGTAGCTCGGAAGTTAGACGCTTTCATCTGACAATTACCGTTTTAACTCCACAGTAAGTTAGTCTCCTGTAGTCGGAACATTAGAAGGAATACAGTCGCTACTTCTTAATAATGACAGTAAGTATGTAAGGGGCGGAAGAAGTGGTTCACCAATTCGCAGCGCTAAACTTCTCGGAGTACACACTATAATTACTTCACCTCGTTTTCGTCAAGCGCTAGAGCATGCTAGCCAAAGTACTAGACTGACGTCGACAACGATAATTCAAATGATCCGATCGCAAATCTCTTTATAATTTGTGCGCGATATCGTGCTGGGATCAGTATGCATCAGGACACTGCAAATCTGCGAGATGCCTATTACACTGCTCTCTTATGATTTCACCCCGTCGTTTGGTCCGATAGAGCAGAACTTTACAGTATTGTGAGTAAAGTATATGACTTTTCGGCTTGCGTAGGACATGCTTGATGGCGGGTTCAGTCTCAGTGCTGTCGGAAATATGCTGCCGCAACAGGACATATAACGAGTATGACAACAGAAGGTTGTACGGTACAAATTATGGACTCAAATTCCTGACAGACATTGAAGGCGTCGATCAGTCCAACATTGAATAAAGTCCACCAGAGAGGGACGCGAGTTTGTAGTAGTGGTCCATGACCAACCCAGCACAGACCATCGCCGCGCCATAATGACTTGCCTGGATACAAGATCAGAATTAGCGCATGCACAGGTGTGTCGGCTGACGCACTATAAGTGTCTTAAAGCTATCTTTCGGATCATCTTGATCAAATGACCATATATGCCAGAGACAGATGAGGAAAGGCGCAAGCACGCTCATCATGTAGTACGGGAGGCGCTGGCCGTTCAAGTACCCCGCCCCCAACAGGCACACAAAGAAGGTCGCATCAAATAAACACAATGCAGAACGGATGACTTCTCCCAGACGGACAGCCATCGACTTCACTCCGGCTTTCTCGTCGTCCTTTACGTCCTTAGAGATTATAAATCAGCTCATGGCAGCAATGCAAGCTCTCCAGGTAAGTCACCTGACACGCGTAGATGTTATCGTACAGACATATCCAGCTTCACGCTTACCAGCATGACGATATTGCAACGTTCATGATCATACCCCAATCGAAGTGGCCTGTCACCGCCACCCACGCGAACGGGACGCCCCAACTAGAAGCAAACCCTTAAAACCAAATAAGATAGTATATTTTTCCAACCATAAAAAGCATACAGAGGAACAAAGAAGGCTAGTACACCCAGCGCTTCATCAGCGGATAAATCCCGCCACAATCAGGAAGCCCAATAACACCGAGTGTGAAACTGAAAATAGTTGATCAGAGAAGTGTTGACAAAATTAATGATACAAGATGATGTATATGCTTACGCTTTAGTTCCAGCTGTGGAAAACATGTAGAAGATAATAGCGACGAGAACAACCAGAAGAATTGAAGCCTCTTTCCTACTAACAGCTCCAGATGCGATCGGGCGGTCTTTCGAGCGTTCTATGATATGTTGCAAGACCAGCGATGGTCAGGTCTGAACTGAGACGTACCAACTTTGCGACCCAGGTCGCGGCCAAGCATATCATTTATAACACAGCCTGCACTGTGTATCATTGTGCCCAGCAATGCATAGAACAAGGTATTTTTCTATCGTTCATGGAGAATGCCACATGATAAGCTGCCGACAGAAAGCCCCAAGCTACGCATGATGGGTGATCAACACAGAGGGGTAAATCACATCATCTTCTGTCTCACCGAACGGCCAAAACGTGGAGTCGCTCCCTGCAGGGAACCAGTGGATCCTAGTGAGCTCCAGTAAGGATCTTGCCTTCGAGGGCATCGTAACGAGTGTTTATGAGGTGGAAGGATGGATTTTCATGAACACCTCGTCACCAGTGATGATTTTATACCCCTGCGTGGCCCTCAGTGGTATAAAAAATCTGTCATAAGTCGATCGGGCCTCAAAGTCGCGTAGAGTCGCCTGCACCTGCTTACTTGCTGTCAGTATATACGCCCACATCCCGTAATCGACAAATTTACAGTGTCCTGGTTCCGTGTTCCAAGTGATTAATCATATGATTGGCGGAGGTTATGGAATGGGAATGATATACCTGTGATATGCGCGAACTCGAGACTAGGTTTGTACACCATCGGCGGTGTCAAGTCACACTTGTAGTGGTGCTCACGGTGTTAAGCGAAGTCACGGTGTCGAGTGGAGATATGCAGCTGGTGCATGCAAAGGTACTTGTCTGAAATAGAACCCACCCGCCGCTGCGGGTGTCACGAAGGAGCATCCATATCACTTAACTTGACAATCTAGCCTATCGCCTGGTCGTCTATGACGCGCAATTTCGCGGTTCCAGGTTGGGATTTTTAGGTCGATTGAGCGCGTTTCGAAATTCGAATCCCTGACTCCACTTTGCCATAGTGCCAGTGAAAACGCACCCGTGGGAGCATTTGGACGTGTGAGAAATCTATTTGCACTCTTTCCCCTCCGGACCGCGCGCGCATGTGTCATTCCAAGTTCTGAACCAGCAATGTGAGTTTGTTGTCCTTTACTTGTAAGACACGGCTCATGTGTACTCAGTGTTTCTCTTCTGAAGTCGCTTTGTCATTTGGCTCGTGTCCTGGACTCCTGGATGAAAGATATAGTTCATGTTTGTTTGCGAGACACGATAACCTATTTCGTGACATTTTGAATATGTCGCTTACTACCGATATCAAGTTTATCCGTCTTCTATTTCCACCGCTACCATCGAAAGATGCCTCAATATCTTCATTAAAGCACACACTTTGTCCTGTGGCGGGAGCAGTATCTCGCGACGCGGGGTGCGACGACTGCCGCAGGCAAGTAACTGTACAGATCGACCTGAATCACTTTGTGCGACGATAGCACTCTGCGCCCGCACAGAATCTGATGGGAATCATTTTCCAAGTTCTCGTAAGTATATAGTTTCGTATGGTTTACCCTACAACGTTCAACGCCGGGTAGGTATCATCATCAATTATTCACTGTCCCGCCCGGAGCGCCATTCAAAAGGAGCTGCGAAGATTTGCATCCATTTATACCTTTCTGACTTCTCAAAGTTAGCGCCCCATCGTTCCGCACGACACACCTGCAAGTTGGAATTTTTAAATCCTAGTCATCTCTCTTGAGGCCCGTGGTCTGTGCACGATCCAGACCAGCTGAACGCGCTCAAAGAGGTCTGTTCCTTCGATCCTGACGCTTTATTCACATATGCATACCTCGCTTATCTTCTACATAAGTTCTTCCCGGATATCATTGCTTGGAGTGGGAGCCTAACCTTCCCAAACGAATAGCCAAGTGCATGTTAACGTATGCAATATACTAATCCAGTGTATGGTTTACCATTCCTCCATTCCACTACGGATGCCCATTGACAACCAAGCGCCTACCTTTGTCAGTGCTTGTTACCCTTGCAGCGGCGGCATATAAACCTTATCTTGATTCATATGACATTCCTCGGATGGTAGGAGACTGGATCCAAGCTCGGAGAATGCGTTGGCAACTGTCTTCCATGATCAGACTGGTCCCAAGCTTCTTTGCAGCATCGTGAATCAGGGTGGCAACATACTCCGGTTCCTTGAGTATAAACACGTTGGGTTACGTGTCCTTCATGTTCAACTTAAACATAGTGAGAGCCTCTATCCTGATCCCAGGTTCCATTCATGATCAAGGGGTTTTATGATCGACATGCTTCCCCTTCTTCTCCTCCCCATTTACACAATCATATAAACGACGGAACAACCTGGACCTGCCGGACATGCATGTTGAGGTAGGGGGCATATTGATCCAGTAATTAGCATGGTGTCCCTTTGTACCCTTTATTTATCACCCTTACTCAAGCGCCACCCACCCTTGTCAGTTTTGTTTACAAGCATGTCAGTCCACGAATGTACTGATCGCGGGTAGGATGGCTGTGTTTGTGGCACTCTGTGCTGCCAGTGACGAAATGATACCTCCATAGATGCGCAGTCATACTTACGCGTTTTGACGGCAGAAATTAAAAGAATGGAAGGAAAAAACTTGAAGCGTACATTCCAAGTACTTACTTATCATCATTTATGCCGGATGAACGACTCGGGCCGTTGAACGCTGAACGGGTACCTTATTCTCATCAGCGCTCAAAACTGTGAAGCACTGTCCCATGCGCCATTCAAAAGAACGTATTCAAGTTATTGGCCTCAACACCCATATTTCCCACGACTCGGATGCACCTTCAAGTTAGATTGTTTCAATACATCCACTTTCTACTCTTGGTGAGTTTTTGGCCCAGATTCGTGTTTCCTTCAGGCCCGTGGTCTGCACACGATTGAGATCAGATCACCCTCAAAAAGGTCTGTTTCTTCTTTATTCTCATATCTCGCTTATTATTCTAAGTTATTCCGAGAATCAGATCATTGCTTCGAGTGCTGACTAGTGCCTGCCTGCATACTCGGCAGAGCCAGACCTTCTCGTACATCGTCAACCTATAAAAGACGCAACAACCTAGGCCTGCCCGAAAGTGCATGTTAAGGTAGGTGGCGTACTAATCCAGTGAGTAGCATGGCGTCTGCCTTTCCACTATTCCACTGCTGCCCAATTAAGTGCCGCACTGGTCAGTTACGTGGCTTCCCAGCTGGTGTCAATTTCTCTTACAACGGCGTATTGTTGGGCAGACTTTTTGTTACATGGTGGAAGGTAGGGGCTGGAATGGGGGTATACGCTGGCAACTCGGAATGAAGCAAGAGATGGACTAGAGCAAGGCAAGGCTTCCTTATATTACATGGTAGAAGGCAGAATGGAAAAGATGCGCTGGCAACTTGGAATGGAACAAGAGATGGACTGGCGCAAAGCTTCTGTGCCGTGTCGATCAATCATACGCTATGCTTCTGGTCCCCGCCACTAATCCCGAATGGTTGAAACCATAGTACATCAGACCGCTCGGAGGACTTGGAATGTTTTGCACATTTTATCCACCGTAGCTGAGCTGCCCATCATTATTAATAGTGCCCGCTCACCTCATCTTAGTGTGTCTTGGAATTCATGTCTCTTCAGGCCCGTGGTCTACGCATCAGCAAAAGCTGGGTAGGCTGTCCAGCACTTGGTAGAGCTGTCCAGACTCATAGAAGTTCTCCAGCTCCCCACAGTGCTGGACAGTGCTGGACAGTGCTGGACAGTACTGCACAGACAGAACCCTTTCTGTCAAAAAAACCAGCTTTTGCTGATGACGCATAAACCAGATCGCGCTCAAAACGGTCTGTTTCTTTGACCCTGATTCCCAACCCTTCCAGTTTATTCACATATGCTATCTTCTATATAAGATCTTACCGGATCATTAACATTGCTTGGGAGGGGAGTCAGAGAGTCAGACCTTCTCATAATCACAGCCAAGTGCATGCTAACATAGGTGGCACATATACTAATCCAGTGGTTCATTTACCTTTCCACCACTGGTCCATCAAGAGGCTGCTCGCTCTCGCTCAAGCGCCGC
>PVYE01005104.1:0-29010 GCA_002995055.1 Rhizopogon rudus
GCTGAATTCGTGGATTTCACCCACACCTGGTCAATTGCTTCCGCAACCTCCATCGCATGGGTCGTCGTCGCCTATTTCCTGACCGTAACCAACTCATTATCCCAATACTCAAATATCCAATCTAACGGCGAAGCCACTCGGTCGATGTGGCTATGGTTAATTCCAATAGTCGTTGGATGGCTGCAACTCTCCCCTAAATGCGATTTTGCTCGCTTGCAAGCAGCTTACGGACGTGCTGAGCGACATGGACGTGCGGCGTCAGCAGCTGCTCATATGGGTCATATACCTGCGATCAGGCAGAGAGCTTTGACGATAACTGCTGCAGAGGAAGATGTGATGTCTCCAGACGAACTCCTCACCCCTCCTGTGTTTAATTACTCGCGTTCCCTGCGGTGGGCGTCTACGGCGTACACGACTTTTCTGATGCTCCGAAGGGCAACAGAGAAGGCTCGCAGTGGTATTCCCGTTCGTGGGGTTGAATGGGTTGGTTCCCGGGACCTCGATGCCATCGACTTTTGGAATCGACTTGGGTCCCCCGAAGAAACCGCCGCATACTGCGCACCCCCCGAAAAGGAGTCATTGGGCACCCGGCGTGTTCACGAGAATGACTATCGCTTCATGTGCTGCGCTTGCATTGCAGTGGGGGACAGTAGGAGCAGCATTAATCGTGGCGTGGTTCACACCTACGACAGTAGGTCTTTTCGAGCATGTGAATATTTGGGCGAAGTTTGGCTAAGTTTGGGGCAGAGAATCGGGTGTCGATTGATGAGCTACCTCATATACGGAGCCCTCTCAACTCTAGCTTGGATAATGTTCATTACGTCCAGTATCCTTGCACACTACTCTGCAGCTTATCCGCGTCGAATATCCCAGTCACTGTCTGCACGCATGGCTCTGGCGTTGTCGCACGGGCTGCGCAGAATTGGCTACACTATAGCTATCGTGAACTCCAACGTGGTGATCTTGGCGAGTGTTTTTCAGTATTCCAGCTTTTACGATAGATGTTATTGCAATTCCAGCGTTTTTAGCAGGGAGGAAGGTGCATATGCTGTGATAATCCAATCCGCAGCACAAGCTGCGCAGGCTAAATCGGCGTGGATTGGTGCACTAGCGCTGGCGTGTGGCTCGGCTGCAGGTTTCCTTGTTCTCTTGAATCTTTTAATGGACCGCATTTTGTAGTACGACTTGATCAGGAAGACAGTGTAGTATGATACCAAGTGATAATATAATAAACCTGCATTTCATGTTACTTGGTGTACCTTATGCCTCACAAGCCTCACAGGCCCTCGCTGCAGAGCTGGCAGCCTCAAAAAACTTTGACTAAGCCTCGTCGTGAGTGAGTATACGCAATGCTGAACATTACTCATGCAAGTCCGGATTTCAACGATACAAAAGTCCAACTTAGTCCCATCTAAAGCCCGAGCCAGAGAATTCCTAATAATAAAAAAGAAGTCCATGACAAGTCCGTAATATGATTGTAGACCTTTCCCGACAGTCCGACTACCGTGGCAGTAGCAGTAGTATACTATGCGAACAACAATGAAATAATCAACATTATGGATGCATAGGTATCGTGAGATATAAAGAACGCGGCCGACTGATGGTACATCGGGGTCAGACACGATTAACATCAGCTTGGGTACATGCACAAAGGGGACCCAACTCGTGTACATACCCACCTTCGTCTCGATGACACGGATGAGGTATGGCGGTATGGGGAATATGATTATGATAGTCGGTGGGCATCATCACCGACATTAGTAGCAGCATCGTTCTCGTTCTGCCTAAGCGGGCTTGGTCGTGCAGGTCCAGCAAGACCTGCAGCTTCTAATAACGCAATTTGAGATGCGTTGGGTAGCTCTCTAGTGAGAGGATCGTCGCGTCCTGGTCCCGATCCGGGCAAGTCGCGATAGGAAGAAGATACGGAGTGTTGAGAGTAGCGTATGCCCGGATCTTCCCCCGACATCGCATACGAAGGGCCCATGACATCATCCACAATGTGGCTCAAATCGACAACCGCACCGCGCATCAAAGGATCCATGAGTCTCCCGCGCTCGCTATTCCCAAGTGACCCCGAACTATCCCGCGGATCCCACGGGTCATAATCCGAATATCTCCCAGGTGGCGGACGTGCAAGGGCGAGGTCGTCGAGGTCTTCGCCTGCGAGCAGTGTGGCGCGCCCACGGGCTTCGCGACTGCGCGTGTTGATGGTATCAAGAAAGTGGAAGCGCTTGAAGCGCTTGCGTTGGCGGTAGAAGAGGACGGAGAGGGTTAAAATTAGAAGGATGCCGCCACCGATGACGGAGCCGGCGATTATGGCTGTGCGGTTGCCTGCTGCGGTGTTGTTTACGTTTGAACTGATGGTCGTAGGGATCAGACTTGCGATCTGGGGGATTTGTTAGAGGATTGTGCTGCGTAACAAAGAGGTACGTACTGTGTAGGTCAATGAACCACTGACGGTCACATAAGATGAGGTTATGTAGGATATTGTCTGACCTCCATCTGTGGTAGTTGGGGTAGTAGAGGTCGGAGTGGTAAAGGGTACAGGCGATGTTGACGAGGGGATTGGGGTTGGGGGTGACGACGTGGATGAAGGAAACAGAGTAGTGGAAGTGGGCTGCTGGGACGTGGATGTGGTAGCTAAAGTCTCTGGAGTTGTCGATGGGATGTCCGATGTGGATGATGATGTTGAGGACGCAGGCTGAGATGACCTAAGAGTAATGGTTAGTTAGAAATGGGAAAAACTGCGGAAAAATGCTTACGCTGTGGTAGTCAAATCAGAAGTTGTACTGACATCTTGAGTGGACGTCGACTGAGCTGATGTCAGCGAAGAGGCGGTCGATGATGTGAGATCATTGCTGGTGGTGCCCGGGCTAGTGGGCAACGTGGAGGGTAAAACGGACGCTATGGTGGATGCCTGCATTGAAAAATGAATGGAAATTAGAAGTTGATGTTTCGGTCCGATTGCAGACGAACCTGAGTGTTTGTAAGGGATGATGTAGTTGTGTCGGTGGAGGAGTCAGTGCCAGTGAGACTAGTACTAGTGAACGACTCGGAAGTGGCAGAATCGGAAGCTGTTAACGTTGACGACTGCCGAGGGACAATTTTGTACTCAGGCATACGAGGCTTGGCCAAACTTACACGACAACTTGCTCACGAAACAGTGGGAAAACACCGGAAACGTCTGAAATAGTGTCCTCGATACCCCAAAAACAGACCTGAGCGTCTATTATGTAGGGCGTCTACACATTTCGTTACTTTTCTCTGATTCAAGATTGGCTCGGGTGAAGGTGTGAATACGCCTGTGACACTGACACACGGGAGATGGTATGTCGAGTACTCAGTTTAAACGTTAACAACTTCTGTATTCGTTAACCGCAGCCACCACAAGAACTCTGCCAGCACATTCCGGTTCCAGACGCGTCCTCACCTCCCTCTACCTTCCCTCCCACTCCTCCGTGCTAGACTAGAAGATCGGCGCCATGAAGGCCATCGCATGGGTGCCCCGCAGTGTGCGCAGCGTCTTTTCTAAGACGGAAGAGTATGTGCTCCTCACCACCTCACCTACACGTACACCCGTCTACCGCCGCCGCAACCCATGCTCGTGGCGGGCCTTCATACACATGCTCACCCTCCGCAAATCCCTCGTCTCCGTCTCCCTCATCCCCGTATTCCTCTTGCTCGCCATCATCTGTCAGGGCATACCTCCAAACTATGATGATATCCGGACATTCGAACAGCGTCTCCCTCAGCACTCCTCATCCGTCATATCCAGAGGTCAACATCAGCCTCAATACGTACGATTTCCCGGACATTTATGGGGTTACGGGTTCAACAACATCCTCCAAGAGGCGTTCGTCCTCTTCTTCCCATCCCTCTCTGTCCGCTAATAAATCTGTCTGATCCAGGATTCTGATGTCCTACCTCGCGTACGTATCCAATGTGTCATTCGTCTTTGAGGACTACACATGGTCGCATTCACCCCTCCCATGGACCATATACGATTTTGCCCTGCGTCCTGCACACATACCCTTTAACGCGCTCATCTCTGGGCCAACCGCAGGAGGCCCCATGCCTAGCGCGCCGGATGCACCGCGCGCAGTGAGCGCCGAGTTCTACATGCACGTATGCGGAGGTCCTGAAGGAAAGAGACACGTCATCAGCTCCGCAAACGCACCCAACGACGCAGACGGGTCCATCATGATCGACTGGTGGACATCCCAACTCAAGTCTGTGCAAGAGCCATGTATAGAGATAGATTCGTCCACGCACAACGTCTTTGACAGCTTGTGAGTGTCTTTTTCCCACAAAAGTATAGGTTCCCAGCCTCCTAGCCCTTCGCTAAATCAACGCCTCCCCAAAAATAAAGCTTCTTTGGAAACCCGAGGATATTGTCGCTTTGGGATGACTTGATCGCGTCGCCTATGTTGTCGGATTTCGCTTGGAGTCCGCTAGTCCAAGCAGCCGTCTCTCGGAATTTCGCGCTCCTCCAACCAGAGTCCGCAAAAGACCTCTATGACGCCCATTCTAAAAAATCCCTCTCGGGGCTCGTAGCGTTGCATCTCCGCAGGGGCGACTACAAACGGCACTGCCCGAACCTCGCAGAATGGGGCGCCGACTACATGGGCATAAATCAGCACCCCGTGCTCCCGGATCGATTTGACAGGTCTCCGTATGTTAATGATACGGATGCGAGGCTGGCGTATTACCTTGATCATTGTTGGCCGTCGACGGAACAGGTCGTGGAGAAGCTGAGGGATGTGAGGGCGGAGTACCCTGGGTTGAGAAGGGTGTATGTGCTCTCGAACGCGGGGGCTTGGAGCCTTGATGGACTGAAGAGCGCGCTTGAGGAGGATGGATGGGACGATTTGGTGAGCAGTGCTGATATCGTGCTTGATTCGGAGCAGAAGTACGTGGCGATGGCAGTGGATATGGCGATTGCGGAGAAGGCTGAGGTGTTTGTTGGGAACGGGGTGAGTGTTTTTTTCTACGTGCCTGCCTGATGATGCAGTCTTGACTCACCTGCTGTAGTTTTCGAGCCTGTCGTCGAATGTGGTGATGCTGAGGATGGCAAAGGGGATGGAAGGGCAGAGTAATCGGTTTTTGTGATAGATCTAGATATGATAGTGATTATACCCCGGGACATTTTACATGATGAGCCAGCGCAGAGATATGGACCTGCCAGTGAGCACATAGATCTAGTATGTGGTAGAAGTTAGATGGGCGCGTCTTATCGCGGGCGTTTGACGACGTGACCAAATATCTGTGTCGATGGTGGTGCCCACTGCGTGGATAACGAACAGCGACCTCTCGGAGATGATTCAGAATGCATGAATCGCCAGTGAGTCAGGTCTTTACATAAAGCAAAGCCAGTAGACATCACGGTACTCGAGAAATTAGAATGTTGGACAAGCATGATGACTCATCAGGTTCCGATGTGTCGCCAGCTTCAAATATATGCGGTCACCTGAGTGTTGCAAGTTACAGTCCCCTATTTTCTTCGTTTCTTCCATTGGGTTTGCTCTAGAAACATGCACTGCATACATATGAAATTCAAGGTGGCCCTTACCATCATGATATTATTACTTGGAACAATTCGATCTCCATAGATGCCGTCACTCATTCTCCTTCTGAGCAACGGCAATCCCATCTTTTGTCTTCTCGATACTCAGCCACCCCATCTCGATCATCTGCACTGTCATGATGCCCAAGTACCCGCTATTTTTCGGACAGTCTGCAGGAATGTCGGAGAATTTGTCGTTGATCCTTCCTAGGTTATCTGAGATCTGCACACGAGACATACGAGAAATTGGAAGAGGAAGACGGAGCTATGCGAATCACTGCTACCTTACTAGGCTTGAGGTAAGTGATAGCGTAAGGGTGGATACCGCTGCAGTGAGTGATCTCTGTAGTTTACCTGGTTTACCTCTTAGATTTCTTAGCCTACTTAGCGTCAAGGATCTTCGGACCTATCAGACCTGGGAAGCGAGAAGGCAAAGTTGCTGACAATATATTTAGAATGAATATGGTCGTTCGGTCCCCAGCGCCAGCATGCGAAAGCGGTCATGGCAGCGCATCACCACACGCCTCATCGCGCGCTCTTTCCGCTACACCCTGTCACCACCGATGACGAGATTTGGATTCAACCATTAAAGCCTCCTGCAACAGGTTCTTCGACAAAATATGCTTTCCTCGTGCGCACTACCACTGGGATGTTAACTGCTGGAATATCGGCTGAATGTTCACTTCGTTCTCTCGTAAAGTTTCCCTTCAGCTGGGATACTGAGTTTCCATGTGTGCTGCTGTAGTCGCAATGCAATTCTCATATTCACCAGTCGATCGGAATCAAGGCTCCGCAAACAATTGGATCTCATGATTACCCTGTCGCATCAAGTAAAACAAGGCTGATAAACCTTAACGTTATAAACCACATGCCTGACAGCCCCTTCTGAGTATGACCATGCAAATAGTAAGTCAGGGCCGAGGTTCATCAATTTATTTCGTACTTCAAATCTACCCGCGCGATGTCTCAGTAGATCTCAACCTTATCGGTAGCAAACAACATGCAGGTAGTTGAGGAGACGATAGCTAAATCAAAAGTCTTTCTCTCCCCTGATGTCATTAGTGTACTATAAAACATCCTGGCGCGCCTAGGAGCGATAGTATGTCTCATTTTCCGAACGTCCAGATGACCATGTTGACGATGACTAGATTCCAGGCCTTGAAACCCCATACTCCAAATTGCCGATCCCGACCACTCTCATACAATGGAGGTCGAAGATCAGAGCATTAGCACCATTATCACTGAACCCCAGCAGCAATTATCAGCTCTATGGCGCTTGTCGGTTGAACCCCTAGGCGGCCAGGCCAAACCTTTGTCCACTATCTCGAGCTCTGGTAGGGTCGCATTCCATTGGAGTCGACTCTCACGATGGAGGGAGGTTGCTGTCAATATGCTTTTCTTGTGGTGCAGGCCGGATTTGTTCATTAATACGCACAGTATCTGTGACTGGCAAAATAGGCCTTCTGGTATGACGCGTGGCTGAAGGGGACTTTCACTCTCGTTACAAAACAGCTGCAGCGCAAATGATGCGACGGAGCTACAGAGGCTTCTTCAGCTTTACAAGACTCAAGTCTTGTCTATTCTATTATCATCATCAGAGGTCATCGCAGCTGAACTTTTGTTCTGAGACCTCCCAGCACTTCGGGATCTTAAGATATACTGGGCGTCATGCATAGACGATTCTGATACTGTGGCAGCTCTTGCACGATCCCTTTCGCGTTTGCCATGTACCTTGCGCAGTCTCAAATTCAAAGGGTATATGTCTGACCCTGACTAATTCACGAGCTTTTATGGTTTCAATGTATGGGCTCACCTGATATACGTTGGGATCACTGTAAAACAACCGTACTCCCTCCACCTATGTCCCAACATTAAGACAAGGATTGAAGACTCGTGTGCGTGAACGGCACTAAACATCGTCGGACCGTCTCCTCGATCAGTGGTTCCAGAAGGGAACCTATCTTACACTCTGACCTGTTCAATGCACTCACAGTGCACACTTCCTAATTTACGCCTGTTGGAGGCTCGACTTCGCCGTCCTTGCAAGGAGTTGAAGACACTCTTGTCACGATCAAATTGACTCCTGGAGGGCCTAATTTTGTCACTCGAGCGACGACAACAGATGAGCAGCGAGCGGAATATATTGCCTTGATTCCTGCTCTCGAGTCTTGAAGTGGAACCACGGGCGTTGTGCTGTTCAGAATCCAGATTATGACTTCTTTTGGGTATGTAGGTGATGCTTACTCGAAAAATATGGTAATTTTACTGGGGAAATATCATTTAGATCTCCTGTTGATCCAATGTCATGGTCTGGTTGGCAACTTAGCGTTGTTAACTTGTCGTGGCGGATCAGGTGATATGTCACGTGTGATTCAGATTGAGGCCAAAATAGGAAAGCTGCTCTTGCGTGCGCTGCACCACACCAACGTTGCTCGATGTCATCTTGACTTAGTGAACCTGAGCCTGAGTCTGACTACTTTCCTTTCATTCTTTCGCATGAAATCTCACCCTCACCACCCCCTCTGGAAGCATATGGTTATCAGGAAGAAATCTTCACACCCTACCATCTCTCTGGTCTTCGGGGAAGCACAGCAGGTTTCGCCGTCCCAGACCGCAGCTGAGAAATTACCCCAGATACTGCGCAAAGCTAGTCCCAGTCCATCAAGCTTAATGTCAAAAGTTCAGTTCGAGGAATATTTAGACGAAACGCCATCATCCACACCTAACCAGCCTGAGCTCGCTAATGCCCATGAAGCAGGAGAAGAGCCGACCACTGGTGCCCAGGAGAGCTTACAGTTGGTGGCCGAAGGTATTATTTTTGAATGTCTTTGTTTTGCACTTTTGAATGCGTTATATCATTTCAGGTTCACTTCCTGCGTCTCCTAGTATGAATGACACTACGGGGGTGCTGCCTGGTGCACCTTTAGATTTCACAGTACCTGTTTCGTCTGATCCTTCTTCTTTTACCCCTCCTCGTGATTCGTCCGTTGCAGCGTTGTCTCACAAGTCTTCTTGGTTCGCCTCGTGGACACGAACAAAAGAGGAAAGAGTTCCTGATCCTGGCGTCGAGAAGACCCGATGCCCGACCCCGGCGCCAGCATCTGTACACCCGCAGACTCATGACGTCTCTTCACTCTCGAGTCAACTACCTATTCTCAGTGTAACAAGAGATTCTCAGCCAGTCACGGAAAGCACTCCTACCCCAACCCTCCCACAGGATATACCTAGCAAACCACGTTCCAACGATCCACCCACCTCTTCTCCCCGCTCAACGTCATATACGCCATCCTCTTCACCAGCAGCCCACCAGTCTCAACCTGGACCCATGTCCACACCCTCGCCGCTGGATGAACCCACCAAGTTGCCCCCAGCGACTCCATCCACCATTCTGCAGAGTGGTGGTTCATCAAATTCGATTTCTACACCTACGAATCGGTTCACTCTAGGTATCCCTTTACTCGGGCGAGTGAAGCTTCCTCTTGAAAAGACGGTAGCTGCAGCTCAGAGTGACGATATCAGAACTATGTCACTGCCAGCAGACCAGCCTCCACCATGCAAACAACAGTTGACTACGCAAGGTTTGTCACGATCTTCCAAACGCGCGCTTAGCGTGATGGCTGAACACATCATTTGATAGAGTCCATACCCTTGGCTACAGAGAGGCCTTCTGCTCCTGTCGCTGAGACAACGGAAGTGAACATTACGGCGGATACTGTAGTTCAGCCTGGAGAGGTTACCGACAAAGATGCCGCAAGCGTCGTTGAAATCGCTAGCCTGCAGACAAGCACTTGGTGGTCATATCTCGGATGGGCTAGCGCTAAACCGCCCAGTACTCAGCCGTCTGAAAGTCATGTAGAAAGTGAACCAACCCTCAGCACTCTAATTAATTCCTCGGCAGTTCCCGATGCACCGCCGCCGCTAGTTGGTGAAATAGTGGCACGGCCAACCGTTGTCTCCGAGACCGTTGATCCTTGGAAGTCGGCAGATGGACCTGACCAGATCGCATTACAGAGGGCTCCTTCTGTGCTGTCCGCTGCTACATCAGAATCGCAAGGCTCTGCGTGGTATGTACCGTGGTCGTGGTACCAAGGCTCATCCATATCGACGGGCTCTCACTCGGATACTCAAGTTACCGGTGGAGAGGGTAACGTGCTATCGGAGCATACCAAAGATGATGAAGTTTTACATCAGTCGGCCACGACTGTATCTCCTTCGCCGGAGCCCCAAGCTCCTACCAGTGGAATAAGCGAAACTAATCCGATTTCATCAACAATTATTAATAATAGATCCGGCTGGGTTTCATTTTTCTCTGCTCGAGCAGTGGCGATGAAGACTCTTACGAATGAAAGTCGCAATGAAGAGATGGAAGTTATGGATTTGGACGAAGATGAAGTTCCTGCGACCGCTGGCTCTCCATCATCGGCCTCTAGTTCTGCTCCGTTGAGCAAGGATCTCACTACCAAACAACCATCACCGATTCAAGCGGGTGTGTCACTTGTTTCTCCTTCCCCCTCATCTCCAGCTCAGAAGAAAGCCGAAGAGAAATCTAGTCCAGCAGGTAGCTCGGTCAATATTACTGATGCCGTCCGGCGCAGTACAACTAAGCGCCCACCTTCTCCGACGCCCTCGAAAAAGTCAGGGGCGAAGACACTCTTACACCCTCCTCCGCCAAACCTGGTCTTACCCACATGGGAGGATACGTTCCACACGCAGCCTCGCGCCCAGGTGCCTTCTCAGCCTTCATCGGCTCTTTTAAAGACGTTTCAATACGTCAGCGATGTGCTCTTCGCGCGTGATGAGCCTGTCGCAAATAAGAAAGGGAAGGGAAGAGAGAGGCCTTTGGGACCGTATGAAAAGGCGCTCCCACGATCGTGGGATGTAATCGGAGGACAGGAACAGCAGAACGTGCTTCAGGGATGTCAAAGGGCGGTTGTGATTGGTGTACACGGGTGGTTCCCTGGTGCGTTCTTACTTTTCCGTAAACGACTCGTTAGCTCATACGCCCCTCTGAAGGTGCCGTCATGCGCACGGTCATTGGAGAGGTTAGTTTATGCCAGTTGTCAGTTGTCACAGTTTTGACTAGTCCTTATGCAGCCGACCGGGACAAGCTCGAAGTTTGTGAACATGGCTGTTCAGGCTTTGGAAGAATTGCAAGACAGGCACAACGTGAAGTTGTCGAAAATCACTAGGATACCCTTGGAAGGCCAAGGTACCATCAATGGCCGCGTGGATAAGTATGTTCACGTCCTCGACAAGGTCTCTGCTATTCTCACAGTCGTTCTCTCGTCAAAATAGATTGTATCAGAACCTGATCGGAAATCAGGAGTGGATGAATGACCTTCAGGATGCTGATGTAATTTTCTTTGCGACACATTCTCAGGGATCAATTGTTTCGACTCACATATTGGATCGCCTCATTGGCGATGGTCACATTCGAACAGCACGTGATCTCGGTAGTGCTGCAGTTGCTATTGCTTCTGGTAGCGTGAGTACCATGCGCCCTCCGCAAAGGGTCTGCTGTCTGGCCTTGTGTGGAATTCACCATGGGCCACTGAGGTACCTGAGCACGAGCTCATTGGTCCAACCTTATATCCAGGTAAGCTACGTGATTTCAATGGGCATCCAAGTTCATATAAGGCATACAGTACTTCGAGTCAATTGCTGCCAGGGAGCTATTCGAATTTCAGGTAATTTTGTTGCATGAAGTGGGATTATAGGCAGTGAATGCATGCCTCCATCAGAATACCGAAAGTCAACTTTCTAAAGACTACGTAAAGGCCTTGCGAAACGTCCTGGATAATGGAGTATGCAACGTCCCCAGGGCTGATGTTCGTCAGATTAACAGCTATTATCTCTCCTGCAGGTTAAAATGGTTTATATCGCGTCATTGAATGACCAGGTAGTAGGGCTGTACTCTGGGTTGTTCACGTCGGCGACACATCCCTTGATTTTGCGTGCGCTTTACATTGATGGAGATGCATACCAGTGCGTATCTGTATTGCTTATATCTTGCGCGAACTTGGCTAACGTTATTCATAGTTCTTCCGATTTCCTATCCAATCTTCTCATTCTCCTGCTACGTATCCGAAATGCAGGGTTATCAGATGCTGGACTCCTTGCTCATCTATCGGAGTCAACTGCTGGATCGCTGAATGGAGTGGGACATTCAACAGCATATGAAGAAATTGCTACATATTCGTAAGCATTCTTCTACTATTGACGGGTGTGGACTTGACTCTGCAACCAGCTTCGCAATCAACTACCTTTTCCTCTCTGACTCTGGACAACAACAATTACCCGTTGAGCTTGTGATGGAGCCGTTTGATGCGCGAACCGAGCAGAACGACTATGAGGTTTGCTATACCCTTGTCACATCGGTTCCCGCAATGATGATTATCCGTAGATTCCTTGGGCGCTCCGTGATCTGATCGCAGATGATCGAGTAGCCGAGCTTTTTTCAGAAGATTTTATTCGTCTGCGAGATGCTTTCCGAGATTGGCAACCCAAGACTGCAATTTTGCGTGACGTCAAGAGGAAACTCCAGCCGATTCAGCGCCTATCGTCCACGATGATTTCCAAGCATATCGATTCCATGAGCAAATTATGATCCAGGATGAGCTCCAACCTCACATTGCGTCACTAGATTTTCACACACCACAGGATTAATACTTGAAACACTATTCTTCACTGTATATCATTCAATTGCATTGCCCCCGTAGCGGAACATATATAGTGTATTGAGGCCATTGCGATGCAGGAAAAAGTAAAGTTCCGGAGCTCCGAGTCGCAGTACGGATCTTCGAGGCCCCCGGATCTTACATACTATATGATTGTCAATGGACGGCATACTAAACCCATGCGTATGATGGATGATGCTGGTGTGAGCAGGGATGATGAAAAATCTTCACCGATCACATGGGAGAACGTCTACATGGCTGAGCGCTGTGAATTGAGAGCATGATGGCCATCAAAACTTTTGAACCCAAAATCTGACGATCTTCATTTTCTGAGAATGTCCCTGATGGTTTGATCCTATCTAGTTGAGGATGTGCGTGTACAGATCTACGAGTCCTAATCAAAGATACAAGAGGTAATCACAAGATGCACAGAAAAAATGATAGGCATCAAGTACAGCCATGTCATCGGTATTCAGCCCCGCAGTCTCCTACCGTGGTAATCATTCGACGACCACTGGACTGGACTTGCACCGCTTCAATGGCGTGATTGTCCTCTTCATCCAACGTGAAACCAAAAACACGATCGTTATCATCAGTATGCTCGGAAACTCCCAAACGGGCGCCTGAAGAAAAGCAAAATAAATCTCCGCTTCGACAACAGATGATTGTCCTACCAATAATTACAGCTCCGACGAAAGAGTGATCAAGAACCCATCGCATGGCTATGTTTGCAATGCTCAGCCCACCATGACGATCGCCGATAACACGTAGCACCGCCAAAAGGGACTGAAAAAGTGCCCAGTCACCCCAGGCCTTCAAAATCATGTCGAGATACTACGAGTGGTCATGAGATCTCGTCGTGTGCAGTTAGGCAATCCTACGCGCAGGAGAGATCCGTACCTTGCGCTGAGACGGCGTCAGAGTACCGGAATAGAGGTCTGGTTCCGGTTGATTCAGCCACTTGTCTGCCAAAAATCCACCGCACTGCCAAGTCATTGTGTAGTGATCCGAGATCGGTGAAGAATAGCATAATACATACAAGTGTGCCGTATGTTAATAACCTTAAGTTATGTCGTTCACATACATCGGCCATCCCATCCAGAGGCCGTGTGTCAATTAGAGAGAACTAGATCAAGGTGAGAACAGCAATCAAAGCACTGCTTTGGAAAATTCTGACCTGAACTTGATTTGAAACGATGAAACCAGGTCCCAGTTGTGTACAGATTTCATCTGTCCGTATGGCATCAAAATTGCACAGGCCTACGGCGCTGATCAGCCCTTCATTCTGAAGGTCTTGGAGGTTTTGGAGGGCAATGAGATACCCTTTGTCGGAATAGTCTTGCCAGTGAAACTACGGGGAAGGCTGCATTGAAAGAAGAGGGAGTATATTAAATTCTGACTAACCTGCAGCAAGTCAATAGTCTTCGTGCGCATCCGTGTCATACGTTCCCGGATCGCGGTCTCCACGACAGAACGCGACGGTTCCGTTTGCCGGAATGCGCACCACTTTGTAGCTCCAACAACATCCGTCGGGTTGGGTAACGATTCTTTGAATTGCCCCTGAAAATACCGGCTTGAAAGACGCGACCTGGGTAATACTGAAGAACATAGCTTACGAATAGTATTTCCGCGCTTCCATAATGATCGGCTATGAGATAGTATGTTGTTCAGTTCACGTCACGGCAGTGTAGACGAAGTTCGTACCCTAAGCGCAGATATCAGCGAAGTCAGTTATTTGAATGACCTATCAAGGAGCACGGATTGCGTACCATGTCTGCCAAAAATATGGCGTTCATAATTGTAGAGAAGAACACATGACCTTGAGATTCGCGACTCACCGAAGGAGTTATAACCCATTTCCACATGCCTGGCCATTGCTTGACGAACCTTTGCTGCGGAGGCGCTTCCCCAGGCATTGCTTGAGAGTTGCCAAAGACCCACCCACACCCTGGGAACTGTAAAAGGACCGAGGAGAAATGTCTCTTTGGGATATGATCTTGTTCCGAGCATCGTTAGGACCTAGACAGGGGACTGGGATAGGAGTGAAAGAGACGCATTATAATGAAATTATCAAACTCCGTCTCAATCTAGAGAGATGGCGCCAAGAGGAATAAAGTAGAAATCATCAAGTTAACAACAGTCAAGTCTGTAACATATTCACTTGGAATGGAGTGATGGCATAGGTTAAAGAGGGAGTAACGAATTTAGCATCATTTTCAAAGTTATCGACGGCAAAACATTAATTGACCGTTTTGACCGCGATCTGAATCGCACACAAAGGTTTGCACCAGCCTGTGTTGGTCAATGATGTATATGATGTATTGATCTAACTTGCCTCGAAATAGTTACGGAACGGGCTTCTAACTGGATGATGATGATGTCCGAGAAAATGCACTGCAAGTGTTAAATAAGTTCGGATCTAGCTGTCCGACCACTCGTGTTCTCCCTCCAGTCGATTACCAGCGCTCATCTCGTTCCAAATGCCCGCTCCCGAAGTCACACTTATCCATACACACGAGAATGCCAAAACACTGGGGCATGTGTAAGTTCGTCATCTTACCTCTTAGCGCCGTTCGTTCACAGTGATCGGAACGTTTCTAGGAATTTGATGGTATGTAAACTAGAGTCATCGTCAAGTACCACCTAAAGTGCAAACACATTTTCCTCTCACAGGTGGACACGTTGATAGCAAATGCCACGATAGAAGAGCAAGTACTTGACATCCACAACCGCTGCATCAGAACACTTACATTGTGACACACGAGCAGCTTGCGTGCCATCACCCGAAATCTCCTTGCAACCGGCACGCCTAACCTCGCGGCAGCATTCACAGCTGCGGCACGATCGCGACTCCGTCAGACCAGTGCTAAACGTATAGCGACAACAAATGGTTTATTCACGACTAGTCTCAATGGTATCTATGCTATTCCCACAGCAGAGCTAGATAAGGCTCTCGCTCGCGCTCGTTCTCTATACGGAGCTGGGATGGGTTTCGCAAGTCTCAGTATCCTTTCTTCTATTGTCAAAGCGACTGTCGGCTTGCGATGGGAAGACGATGGTGCAATGGCACATGTTTTGGCAGTGATAGATGCAGATATCAGCCAAGCCATCCAGGTATGTGTCAACATGACTCTCCGCCTATCATCTACTAACCGGATTCCTGGCAGAGTTGCAAAGAAGAACTGGAAGGTGGTCGCGTGAATGATTTGACGGCTGCTCATGAAACGATAGGCAACCTATGGTCGGGTATCAGAGAAAGTGCCAGGGATGTTGAAATTTGGGGCGGAGAATTTCCCTTTGACAGAGCATCGACCAGCATCGAGTGCTGGAAGATCTAGGCCAATTGTCTAGATGGCAGTGTCAATTACAACTTGACTGAATGTCTAGCTATAGGACACGCTACGTAGGCCGCAGTCGGGGACCTTTCGTGTGTGATCAACATTATGGGTAGCGAACGCTAATCTGAAGCTAACGTGGGTATTGATTCACACGGGAACTATACAAGAGAGCGATGATCATTATGGACACCATCCATCAGAAATAGGAAGTGGGTATTCAGGGGTACTCTGTCTTACGATCGTAACAGATCGTAACCGGTAAATTGATTGCAATTGAAGCAATGTCAAAACATTTGAGCAACCCTAAAGGCTGTCAAGGAACCCCCGAGTCAAGCGAAACAGTTTGTTCACCGGTCAAATTGATTGTAAAACGCAAGGGTAAACCATTAAAAGGCTGTCAACGGACGGCAAGTAAGCTTAATCGCTATGTAGGGCGAATAACTAAATCTGGGAGTCAAAACGCTCCGGAAAAAGTGGCTTCTGAATCCTGAATGTCGGGGGTAATAATTCAATTGAGTCAACCCTTTCTACATCAATTAACTTTGTTCTGCCAGTAGCCCTTCAGAGCTCAGCGGGAATTCAGCCTAGGCAAGGGGGTTCGAGACAATCGTTTATTCGCCACCAATGAATGGGGGTTGCGGTGCTGTGTAGTGTGGGGTGGGATATTATCTTCTCACATGTATTTTGATAAGTTTCGAAAGCCTATATGACATGGTTATATTTCTCTGCAGGAACCCATGCAACGGCATTTGGTGAGCCGCTGATAACACTTGACACGATGGTACTGAGAGTGCGAGGGCAAACTAGTTGTGCGCTCAGATCGCATGTATGAACTAAAATTTTGATCGCCCGTTGCTGTTTATAAAAAAAATTGAGTTACCGAGGCCACTTTACGTTTTCCTCTCCGATTATAGGAATAGGCACCAGCTTGTCTGCAAAAATGAAGCGGCGTCATTCCGTGCTAGAAGCGTGGTCTATGTAGCATGCGCCCGTTGAACAATGTCTGAGGATATTTGGCAAGTAGTCGAAAAAGACTTCAAAAGTCAAGAAGGCTTATGTAAAAGTTTGGTGTGTTTGAATCGGAATTTGAATTTCATGAGAGGGCTAAGGTCATGGCCATGGCATGGGTCGTCTGACCTTAAATATTGGCAGCCTGTGATTACTTACGATGATCAACCAACGCGCTGCCAGGCTAGTCGCGAACATGGCATGATCATTGATTCGCGTTGACAGGTACGTACCTAATCCGACATGCGCGTCAGTAAACGCTTGTAATACGACTCTCCATTTGGAATAACTCTCAAGAATATACATATTGATCACAAAGGCCTAGGCTCACGAGTGCGCTTCGCCAAGTTGTCAACTGCTCAGATTGGCATATGAATTCCTGGTGTCGATGCAGCCGATTCGCGGTTCTACTCGATTCTGATGCTCAAAAATCAACCTCAGAATCGGTACATGAATAGCTGGCATCTCGCTCCAAAATAGTCCTATCTGATGATTACACTGACCCAGTGGAAACTCTGGTGTGCTCTACCAGATGGCTTCATGAACTTCTGATATGATGGAGGAGACGTTCTCACTCTGTCCACCATATGCGCCCCAACGTTCATGGCTCCTTTGAATTGATATTGAAGTTCTGTCCATTAGGATACAATATCGTGGAATTCCCTCGCGTTTCCCTCGAATTCAATACATTTGTTGTTTTGATTTAAAACTGGCCTGTGCAACCAGTCTTCCTTAGCATCGCTGGAGGAAGCCTGTTAGCGACATGTTCTCCAGATCAGTGGCGCAGTGAGTTCTCACACACATACCTATATTAGTCCTTCTGCCACGTACAGTCCTATGACCGTGTACACTGTGAGGTATTCATTTTCGATGTCTTGACTCTTTTTGTTAGTGAGGAAGGCTGTCCTTCGTCAGGCTTGTAGTTGGATTGCCGGATACACGTTGTCAGGATCTTTTGTTGGAAGAGGCTTACACGTCTTTTAATTCCCGTCAATCCACCTCGATCTCTTAACTGTGCTGAAGTTTTGTTCAGTTGGTCCTGTTTCTATGCCAGTGGTGAGCATATTTGAGTCATTTTGTAACCTGGTCATTTTGATTGACATCGTCTAGTTCATGCTAGCGACTCGTGATTTGACCTTGAATCGGAAAGCAAAGTAGAACTGTCCCCCAACCCCAGTCTTTGCGCATCGACTGAGTCACCAAGTTCTAGACTCCAAGGTAACTCTCGCTTCACCTATTTGCGTCGTTTGCTAATTCTCTCAAGAACTCTCTTGAGCTTCTTGGTACTGGGATCGGCACTTGACAACATCACAGGGAGCATGACTCGCTTGCAGCATTATCAATGGCGTTTCTTCATGGCCAAAGTATGGTGTCGCCGCGCGATTCAGTAGCTGCCCTCCTGAAACGAGTCAATTATGCAAAGTTGGTAAGGTATCATGCGGATTCTACGAACATCACATGATGTGACACAAGTGTGACACAGTCAACGCTAAGTATGCCGCGCGGATGCCGACTCGGAGTGGGAATAGGTACATTATACTACTAGTATGGCGCATGTACAGTAGCAGAGACTAAGAACCTAGCTCACGGTGGAGAGATCAAACTCTCTCATGATGGATTCTGGGAACGATGGCTATGGTACTTTTTTGATCGCCCAGGCAGCCTGTACTCCGTTGAGCCCTTTCTGATAGCCATCGATGAATCAAACGGATCTACAGTACACTTGCTCATAATGCATAAGGAAAAAATGACAATAAAAATCGATAACAAACCGACTTTGGACTTATAAAATCATGCATCATGGTAGATTTGTCGTGCATCAGGCTCTGCTCATGATGCATGGTTGTAGTATATGGGCAAATATACCTCTATCATTTCTTATTTTTTATTATGCATTATGCATTATGAGCAAGTGTATTGTATTTGCAAAACTGTGCGAGAACTTGAATTAATGAGATGGACTTACCGCCACATGGATGACAATGGTACTGCATCAAGTGAGGTGATAACATTATGCTCGAGATCTACCTCTGATGGAGACTGGTCTAAAGTCGCTTACATAGCAAAACCTTAACTGACTGCTGAATGAAATTGAGCTCGCAGTTATATTTCGGCACAAATATCACACGAAAACCTCGCACACGACAAGAGGATTCATGAGGCGTGATTCGACGGACGTGAAATCAGGTTGGCTGTACATTAGTCGACGGCAATAGCAAGCTGTTCCGTCGCCTGGACACTTGAAGTGTTTGCATTCTGCTTTGAGCCTGTCATGAACTCGTCTTCATACTCACGCAATCTGTTTACATATGTTTCATTTCGTCATAGCTCCATTATTTAGTTATAGGTTTCATCGTGTTTCTCCTTTTTCCCTAACGTCGTGCTAGTCTCTTTCTCTCTGAAATCTAGGGTCTTTTGTTGTTGTGTTTGTGGTCGCGCCTCGATTCGGAGACGCATGACAGAGCCTCGGAGAATTGAGTCACAAATGTATTCTTGTCACTTCAGGTCTGGTGTTGCACTTCAGCAGAGCTTGTAACCACGACATCTGTGACATGTAATGCGACTGCCAGTGCAACTGGAACCTACATGCCAGTGAGCTCCTCCAGCTTCATAATTTTTGTTACTCACATTTTTATTGCTTTCTGCTAGTGCATCGGAGTCTGAGCTTGTCCGTTGTCGTTTTGATGCCCACCATGCATTGAGGCCTGCGGCACGACGCTTTCGCCATTGCGGTTTGTCGACCATAAGTCCAGTCTCGGCTTCGCGGCTTGGTCGAAGTGCTGCGTTCCGAGTCAGCTTCGGCTCATCTAGCAGACGAATACAACAGAAATCGAGTTAACTAATCAACATCTTTACTTTTCCTCATTCTGAAAATATCATGATGTCCGTGAAGGCATTCTAAATTGTCATATTTACAGAATATCGTTTCGTTCTCTTGTTATATAAATAGTTAACCTTTATTTTGTGTTTTGTCACTCATTGTAACGTTTTATCACGTGATGTTCGTAGAATCCGCACGACGCCTACTTATCTTCCAAATACTTCGGTAATCCTGCACATTTCATTTTACTCTGCTGCACTTTTGCTGTTGTTTACAACGTGCTGGAATGCATCTCCTGCATCTTCTTTTATGTCGACTTCTACCAGCGACGTACAGCCATATGACATCCGCAGCAAAATTACTTATATTTTGCGGCCGCCGTTCTATGGTTTGCGGGAAATTTTGTGTGTGATCGGGTGTGGGTCTCACGACATTCATAGCACCACCAGCGCGCGCCGCGAGCAGTGTCGCCAGTAGTAGTAAGCACCGTTACATATCCGTGTTCTATCTATTGCGTTTTAGAATAACTTCTGAATAAGTAACTTACGATCCTGGTAAGTTCATGGATTTTTAAATCTAGGAACGAGTGAGATAGATCGTTGACGAAGGGCGATAGAAGTCACCCATAGGCCTTGTTTACTATGACCCGCTGCCGGTGTGAGCCGGTTTTCACGATCCCGAGGCGGCCACCGCTACAACAATGTAGCATTCCGCCAGCCTAGTCACAATGTTCTGCGTTAAATATATCAAAATGTCCTTGACAATTTCATCCCCCTACCCACTGGCACATCGCCCTTGTCGTACGGAATAACATTGAGGCTCGTACAGCGCCAAGTCATGTCAACATCAACAAGGAAGTCAGCGTCATTCAGCCAGCCCCACGATGCTGCAATCACCGACGCCGACATGCCTGCCTCACAAAATGCTGAAGATCCACACCTTGTCGTCCTTGAGCCGGAGGATGATCCGCAAAACATGTCTCTGTTCAGACGGTGGCTTGCGGTTCTAGTCATCAGCTCTGCTGCTCTATGCGTAACGTGTGCTTCTTCTATTGTAAGTCGATTTGTCTGTCGCATTGGGTTGGAGACTGATCATGTCACAGGCTGCGTTCACAGAACAGGGTGCCGCGCAAACATTTCATGTCTCACGCGAAGTAACCGTCCTCGGAATTAGTTTATTCGTGACAGGCCTTGGAGCTGGGCCACTCCTTGTTGGCCCATTGTCTGAAGTGTATGGTACGCCCCAGATCTTACATGCAATGGCATACCTTCAACGAAGTCGGACAGGCCGAAATATCGTATACAGAATATCTTACGCTTTATTCTTCATCTTCACATTCCCGGTGGCATTTGCTCCCAACATCGGTGAGTTAATTTGCACACGAAATGGACGATTGACCTATAATATAATGATAGGGGTTTTCTTAATCTTCCGCCTAATTACTGGGTTCTGTGGATCGGCCTTTTTGAGTGTCGCCGGAGGTAGTGTAAGCGATATGTTTCCGAATTCGACTATTGCAAAGTAAGCTCTTGGATTGCACAAACCTGCTCGATAGCCTGCTGAATCGCGTGCCAAGTCCGATGGCAGTGTATACCATGTATGCTTACTTTGAACTCCTAAGGTGTATTTGGATTGACCCTATCATTCTAAAGGTCTCCGTTTATCGGACCAGTAGTTGGTCCCATGATTTCTGGGTACGTTCATCATATGTCGGAAGCATTGCGCAATTTGCCTCTGAGACAACATATCACAGATTCATCAATCAGGTCAGACTCGTTGACTAGCCTTGGGCTCTTATTTGACATCTTTTGACAGAACCTATACTGGGAATGGACATATCGCGTGCAACTGTGCTGGATCTCCGCAGAATTTTTGATGTTGGTGATGGTGCGTGTTTTTATTTCTGATGAATTTACTTATCAATTGGTCTTAGTTTGTTCCTGAGACGTACGTCCCGGTGATCTTGAATAAGAAGGCAAGAAGGTATGAGTACATGTCCTCCTTTCCGTCATCCTTGCGTGATGGATTATTCTACTTGGCAGACTGCGGAAGTCAACTGGAGATCCGAAGTATTTTGCTCCTTTGGATAGACGGGAAGGAAGCATTACTTCTGCTATCCTGATTAGCTGCTACACACCTTTTCGTAAGTTCTCGGCTACTTTATTTTCTTCTTAAGTAATAACGAACTTCCCTAGAATTACTTCTATTCGACCGAATGGCACTCCTTTTAGACTCCTGGTAAGCGCAAAGCAACCCACCAACGTTCGATGTAAGTTCTGATCAGTCCAGGAATGCACTTGTTCTTGGAATTCTATACCTTGCATTCCAGGCATTCCCGATCATTTTCGAAGGTGTCCATGGGTTTAACATGCAAATGACTGGGCTAACATTCATTGGGATTGGACTCGGAATGCTCTCGGCCATTTGCACACAGCCGTTTTGGAATAGGTTGGTCCACCTTTTTCTTCAAACGTTTCGGCATCGACAACTCACATTTCCAGACTATTTGCCCGCGAAGCTGCCAAATACAATGGCGATCCACCTCCTGAGACGAGGCTCATTATGGGTCAAGTGGGAGCTATACTTGTGCCCATGGGTCGGTAACTAATGATCCTCGGTCACATAATGCTTAACCTATCCACAGGTCTATTCTGGCTCGCATTCACTACATATCCTCAAGTTCATTGGATTGCTCCAGTCATCGCTTCTATACCTTTCGGCTCCGGGATATATTTTGTTTTTACGTCAACGTTCACATACCTTGTCACTGCATACCGCCCAATTGCTGCATCTGCACTGGCAAGTAATAGCGCATTGCGATCAGCATTCGCAGCTGCATTTCCGTTGTTTGCGGGAGCAATGTATGATAGACTGGGGACTGTCGGCGCCACGGCTCTTCTAGCTAGTCTCGCGACAATCATGGCTCCATTACCGTGGGTCAAACAATCATCAGGTTGTATGTGCCGCTCAATGTCGTCCACAGTTTCATATTTTATCGAATTGGCGCGCGCTTGCGGAAAAATTCACGTTTCGCGGCACATTGATATTTGATATATCATTACACATACGATTTATAGATACCGTCCTTGATGAAACGACGATAATGCTTCAGCACATTGAATTCACATATAGATTGATACATCGGCGGCGGTTCCTCTGAAACGTACGCCACAGATAATCGCCTAATTCAGCAGACATTTACTGCATGGCACTCCGGGACCGGGTGCATAGCTCAGCCTAAGTAAGTCCACGATTAGTACCGTGACATGCTATTCATCTATTGGTGGGTTACTTGGGGCAGGGAAGCTGTTGTATGTCGTCCCATAAGCACAAACAGCGAGGCAAAGCCAATCCAGGAAAGCTTTCGACGGTGTGGACAATTTTAGCTAAGTGGTACGAGCCTTACCTTTCTCAGAGAAATTTGGCTGCGCTTTTCATGAATCTCATCGTTCAACGCTAGTTGATTTCCATATAATTGATATCTGGGTTCAAGCCATTCTTCCTCCAACCGCCCCAAATTTTACGGTATGTTTTTTTGTCTCTTAACTATTTGACAAGAAGCCAGTGATGAAATTGGTGTCGGTATTCTTATACTATTCTTACGAATGATGCCCATGCAATCGCCATTCTTTGGAGACCGTCACCTCACACCGTGACAGTCGCAAGCAGCGATTTCCCCTATACGTCTGATCAGTCACCGTTGATATACATCAGTCGGTGAACTCCGCGCCTTATATGGTTGGTCTCCTCACTGGGAAACTCCAGCGGGGGACACCACATAATATCATGCGGCGCCGCCACTCACTCACCATTCTCGCCCCAGACACACCCACACTAATTCTCAACATAAAACAACTTCGAGTTTCCTGGTGTCTGGATGCAATAAATCACTCGAATCATCCACACCAGCGGGCGACTCAGAGAACGTCTGCGATTGACTGCGCAGGAATACTCTTCAGAAACTAAAAATAGGTATATACCCGTATGGAAGTTTTATTTGAGACCCAAGATCGGTCTAAGGAGCCGATTCAAAAATCACGCGGTCGAGGGATGACAATTGTAAGGACCCGCCGTCCAGGAGGTGCGCAGTAGCGCAGGAACGCATTCCTCGTTTATTTTTATTGTCAAGTTCTGATGTCGGGCTTCATGGCGGTGAATAATGATATCACTGTGAGATCCGGAATATGGTGAGCATGATAACTACTATGACGTGATATCTGCACATTTATTATTGCGCATTGCGCGGTTCTGCGCGCTGCGCGTTTCGGTGAATGAGAAGCTTCCGTCATCCAGGCTTTGGTTGCTAGTGCTTGCGCGTTTTTGTAGCAAGAGCTTTGGCAATATCAAAAATCTATGTACTAGCAAACTTCAAAGCATGAAGTCAAATTTGGCGATAAATTGATGACTGGCTACTCAAGAACATAACGTAAACAATAGGCTTGCTCATGGCATAGACACCAATATTCCTGTCATTTGTTATTTTTATTATGCATTATGAGCATATCTACTGTACGGCGCGCAAAAACAAGGGTGAACGCGTGAACAACGCACAAGCACTAGCAACCAAAGCGTGCATGACGAAAGCTTCTCATTCACCGAAACGCGCAATAACAAACGGCCGCTGCAGATATCACGTCGGACTGCAATGCGAGAACGAGAGGATTCAGTATCTGATTATCAAGTGATGAAGGATATCTACAATATCTACAATGATGGTGATCCGGCGTAACGACGAAGGGTATATACTACGATGCGATATCGGGGTAAAAAGTGAAGGTGGAATCCAATGAGCAATACACGAAAGCAAAAGCAAATGCAAAAAAAAAGACGAAGATAAAGTGAGCAAGGAAAGCGCCAAGACATACGATAGAGTATGGACAAACGAACGACAATGACTCTGGAGCATAGCACATACGGAGCATAGATATCAGCAGGTAACTATCCGTGGTTCGCTGACAAAGAAACATAATTCATACCCCATCCTTCCGCCCATCTTCCATCTCCTCTCCGTCACCATCGCTCATAGCATACAGACTCAAACTCGTCATATCCCCAAGGTGCAGCTCGTGTTCGGGACGCAATTGTAGACTATGCGGGGACCCAGGAACTTCTGTCATCGAGAACGTCGTGGTGCTCGGGCTCGGGACTACAATGCCCGTCGAGGCGAAGGAGGTAAATGTTCCGGATTGATTGGCATAGAAGGAATGCGAGTGAGGGATCATGGAATGTGAATACGAATGTTTGTGTCCCAATTTTTTACCACCAGCAAAGGAGGAAATACCTGGAGAAGGTGGAGATTCACTTGCTGCGAACCCCACATCCTCCAGCATCAACATAGACATTTCAGGAGGTGGAGCGGGGAACAAGCTCGAGGTTGTGCTTGCGCGCCTTTGCTTCTGGATTTGTCTTTTCTGCGGGGAGGGAGGAGGCTGGATGAACAGTGGAGACGGAGGCTGGGGCTGTCTCTTCTGCGGGGAAGGATCGCGAGATTCTGTAAACCGCGACGGGGAGGGGGGACGTCGGAACGTGAAATCGAAGGACGCCTTAGCGGATACACTATGGTGTCTGGTATGCTGGGGGAGATGCGAGTGCGAACGTTGGATGTGAGGCCTGCAGGGAATGGGCGTGAGTGTTCGGGATTGGTGGGTAGGGGAGACGCGTAGAGAAGTAAGGTGCTGGTGCGTAAAGCGGTCGATGTCTTGGTCACAATTGTGTGTTTTCTCGAATGCATCTTCCTCATCCGGGCCATCTCTCCCTAAGGTCGCGTCCTCTCTGTCATGATTCACCATCACTTCTAGCTCCCTCAGTCTCTCCCTTAACACTTCATTCTCCTCCCTCAGTTTCCTGCATGTCTCCTGGGAGTCTGCGAGGGCGCTCAAGAGTGCAGAGGTCTCAACGGAGTGCTTTTCTTGAAGGATTCGGAAAGCCCCATTGGAGCCTGTGCCGTTGACTACCATCGCCCCAACTCCGGCTCCAGTACCGATGCCCGACCCGATACCACTACTCACGCTCGTAGGAGCTGTGCTCCCTGAAAATGCAGTCCTTGGGGTACTTGAGAACGTCGGACTCGGGCTCCATCCCGCACCATTGTTCCCAGCTGTATACGCGCTCCTCGTGCCGAACGAAGACGTGCTCGCGGCTTCTGAAAATGCCGCACGCGATGGGGCATGGTCCCGCAAGGTGGCATATCGGTGGATTGTCGAATTGTCACCGTCTCTGTCATAACGACCGACGGACGATTCACGATCACGATCGAACCGGCTCATCACCGAAGTCGCACCTTCCCGCTCGCAGTCATACCGACTTAGTACTGAAATTGCTCCTTCTCGCTCATGCTCATGCTCATGCTCGAATCGACTGACAGATCCCGCCCTCTGTCGGCCAAATCTTGCACCAGACCCTTCCCGTTCTCCATCGAACAACCCAGCAGCAGCAAAAGCTTTAGCAGTCCTCGGACCGAGCCATTCCATGGTTGGCGGTCCAGGCCCGCGAGTGAGTGGCGTCAGCATACCACGGGTGAGTGGGGAGGACGCAAGTCTGTTTTCTCCGGGATTGAAGTTGTTTCTACCTCCTGCTTTCTGAGTCTCCACATCCTCAGCGCACCTTGCTCCCAACGTCTGGTCTCCATTCCTCACGCCAAGCCCATACCTACTAGCTCCATTGAGCTGACTCCTCGTGCTGGATCCTGGTCTCTCTGCATGAGCGGGTGAGGATGAGGGCTCATCGACACTGAAGCTTCTCCTCCGGTTGAAAAAGAGGTGGGGATGGCGACGGCGACGGAGGTGAGTGGGGTCGTGAGGTGTGCTTGTAGTCAAGGAAGGCTTAGATGTGGGAGTCGTTGGATGTGCGTTGGTAATAGCAGAGGGTGAGGTTGTGAGCATGGCGGAGGAAGTGGTGGATGACGGTGGAGTGAAATTAGGTACAAGGGTTGTAGTAATACAGGGCATGGAAGGCGTAGCCCTTCCGGTGGGCGTAAAATCACCACTCGGCGAAGAGACATGTCCTTGCGTTGTTGGGTGTTGTTTCTGCTACAAATTATCTTGTAAGTTTTAGAAAACTATCGCGTACATGAAAAACTTCACCACAGGCGATTCAACGCAAGCATTCCTCGTCCCAGTGTCAATCGAAGGGCGAGGGGAGAGGCTAGTGTCCATCGATGGGCGAGGCACACCCTTATCCGAAGACGTCCTCATCCTAGCAGTATCTGATGGAGATTGTATTACCACGTCCACTGAGACCAACCCAGCCGAGAGAGGTGAGGGAAGTTGACGCCTTTGCACTCTTGCGCCTGTTTCTGCACATGTCCCTGGTATGGCTGCTGGTGTTGAAGGAGTGGTAGAAGTGACGCTCCGCATGAGCCTTGGCAAATGTGACGGCGTACGACGGGCTGTTAGAGAGGGGCGTGAGAGGGAGGTCGGTGTGGGCTCTGGTGAGCGGACTGCTCCTCGTGGCAATCTGGAGCCAGTGGATAGTGCATCTGAGGGCAACGGGGTCGTAGGTTGAGAAACGGTAAGTATTCGTGCGATCGGGGATGAAGGTGTTCGTGATGGCAGGTCAATGGGCTGGGATACTAGCGACAAAGGTGTAGTAGATCGTTCGACTAAAGACTTGGGTTGTAAGCCAGGACTGGGTGTTGTAGGGATTGCTCCAACTCCATATGGCACAGGACTCAACCCATTTGCTCCCGCTGATCGCCCCTTACTGTGATGTGGACTGAGTAGCTCGGCCAGGTCGGGGTCGAGTGCACTGAAGTCAAAAGTTGCATCTGGGTCTGAGGCCTTAGGGAGGCCTGAGGCCGTATCCTTGTTGTCGGACCCTTCATCTGGCAAAGGTGGCAACGGCAAGTCTGCATCTTCGACAACGACAGCACTTAACCATCCATCGGCAGTAGTGGGAGATAGCGCACCATGGAGTTCGGCGGATAATTTGGACAGGGAGAGATCGAGATTGGAGGTGCTGGGTGAGGGATCACAAGAGGTTTGAGAGTATGTTGTGGAAGGAGAGAAGGTATCCTTTGGGGAGTCCTTTGAAGAGACAGACGTGCCTTGAGATGGAGGGAAGAACATCTTTGGAAGGAAGGTGTCCTGGGAGGGAAAGAAAGTCCGTGGCAAAGTAGGTGGGGGAGAAGGACTTGGAGAGGGAATGTGTTTTGAAATCCCGGAGTTATCAGCTTCGAGGATGGTACTAAGGTCAGCGGGGCAAGGGTGTACAGGGCCTATTAATATTAACGATAGAAGCGTCAATGACAATCACAACGTTAAGAAGAAGATAAGGAACACGAACTGTACATCTCTTCATGAACTGCAGTCGACTGGGCAGCGATAGAGGAAGGCAGGAGGCTGTCAGAGGCAGAGGCAGCACGACCAAGGTCGTGGTTACTCTTGTATTCTTCAGACTCGAGACGTGTAATAGATATGACAGGGTGATTATTGTGGTCGTGGTCGGGCTGATAGTCACGGACAGAGGAAGAGGAAGGCTTGCGGTCGCTGGAGCGGCGGAGCGAGGCAAAGTGGAATGGATGTTTTATTTGTGTGGGTGGTTGAGCTGGGGACGATGGCTTGCTGGGACCAAAGGGGAGAAAATTGCGAATGGCGCGAAAGGATGGAATGGTCGATGGTATAGATGACATTGACGTTGAGCCAGAAGAAGGGTGGGCGCTGCTCTCGGATGTACGGCGCATGAGGGGGAGGGGATGAACGTTGCTCGACATCGACGAACGTGATGTACGCGGGGTTATCATCGAGAAGCCGGGTGAAAGGTCTGCCATAGTGCTAGGTTACTCCGAGTTGAACGTTGGCAGGACCCTGGTTCATGGACTTGTCCGTATCCCGTTCGTAGTCGTGCCGGCCTCACGTCGGGGCATGCAACGTTGCGAACACCAGCTTCGGAATGAACAGCAGATCCGTTCGTGACGGCGATGGCGACGACGAGCCGTTCGTTGTCGCTGGTGGTGACAAACAACGAAAACCCGACGAGCACGACGAGAAAATTATTGGGCAACATCGTCCCTTGATAAATAATTTTGCCTTTTTCGGTTGTCAGTCAAACTTGATGCCGCGGGCTCCTCGACACTGGGAAGCGAAGTCAGTATTCAAAACGCTGACTTTCAGTATTTTTATATCTTAGAATTAATTGACGGCTGAACTATTAGACGGTGGGCGGAGATTTCAGTGTTTAGACCACTGAAAGTGATATTTTCCAGTGTCGAAAACATTGAACTCTGCACCCTTGGCAGCACTTTGGCGCCGTTCACACGACCTGTTAGGTGGGGTTTCTATGTTATGGGAAACTTACCTCTGAGGTATACAGTGATCACATGGTCCTTTGTCCAGCACCACTCCGTTGTACAATTTCAATTTTTTCAACAAGTTCTTCATCAACACTCGTCAAACTTGATACTGTCATGCGGAATGTGTCCTACTATGTGATGCACCAAGAAATAAAGAACTTCGATTCATATATTTTCTTGAATCTGCTGAGCAGCACTCGGGAGCCATGTGTTCGAATTTAATTTTTGAGGGTATCAAAACTTCACCATTGCACCCTTGTTGTTGCTTCTACTTCAATCATTCACAGCCCAGATGGATCAGAGTCAGTGGGGTT
>PVYE01005146.1:0-15696 GCA_002995055.1 Rhizopogon rudus
ACTGATTAGGTAAGCACGGTATCGAGCGATTCTAATTCCAACACCCGTGACTGCAGAAGAGTGTGCGTTGCTAGAAAAGCACGCGGCGTCCTCTCTGCTATCAGTGAACATGACCGATCTGCAGAAACATCCATTGACCGCTCGTCTCGTCCATCGATTATTTAGATTGTCGAGCTCCGTTTTGCCTGCCCTGATCAGCATCAGTCGAGCGTATGACGTGCTTCTTGGCGAACAAGAAGAGTGGCCCGTTCAGGAAGCAGTGATCATTCCCGTGCGTAGTTCGGCATGTGACGCAAAACCCATACTTACCGTTCTTCTGCAGCATTCCAAGGTGGTACCAGGAGAACCGGCCTCTTTGGGGGCTTTGCTTGAACTTGCAAACTGTACTCTTGATGTTCTAAGCAGCCTCGTCGACCGCCCAGCGGGCCAGGTCATTGCACCCCCTGCGTCCATCAAGGAGACGCCGCTTGATGTTCGGGAAGGATCACTGACCGCCCAAAAGACCTTAGAGACGTTGCTCGTATATGCAGCGACACAGCTGGCGATGTGGCTTTCCAAGCCAGATTTTGATCCTGTTGAGATGGACTCGGAGGATCATGTTCCACAGACCATTGACATGCGAGAAAGCTCGAAAAGACCATCTAGAACGCTCACAGAACGCATTCGAAGGGGAATGCCGGGTGAGATAGCGACTGATCTGGAGAAGTTGCTGAAGCAAGCGAAGCCTGTTCTCCAGAAGAGTGTTGATGTTTCGGATAGAGATGCTAAGGGGATCTCACACAGGTGCTACTGAGATTTATGAGCGAGTGGGTGATGACCACGCCGTCGTAGATGAGTTAGCTAGGTACATCAAAGTAGTATTATATCATGTCGATTTCTCGTGGGATCTGTGATTACCGCGTCAAAACATCTGCACCAGTCTCGGCGATGAGAAGCATGTGCTCTACTTGAGCGCTTCGAGCACAGTTCTGTTCGATGCCACGTTGAGATATGAGACTTCGAAGCAGACCAGACGTACCTCCGTCGATACCGTCCAGCTGTCTGGAAATAGCCAGACGCTAGGATTTAAACCCTGAATGATAGCAGGCCGAAAGGAAGAAACATTAGAGGTAGGTTACCATTTCAAGGGTTTCGACCGCTCAGCTGATTACCTCGATCGTAAAGCAGTGCCCAGGAAGCATTACGCCAGGTTATTCATTTACTGCGAGGCCAATATCATGGAAATAATCATAACGCGGGAAGGCTTTGGGACTTGCAAGTGTGCTATATCCAAGGAGGTCGATGAAAAGCAGTTCCTATCCCATGCCCGGCGAAGGCAGGACAGACAGCATAGCGGATATTTCGAGTGGCTTCATGTATAGCCCTACCAATGGCATTAAACGGTCTGCCTGGTACGCAGTGCGCACGCTTCAATTTCAACCTCAAGTGCAGCATTTGTCATTCGCACAATGTCTCGGCCCGGCCAGGTTCATCCTGATGTTCAATTAGACCACGAAAAATCTGATTTTACCAAGAGAGCTTTCTCACGACGTCCCCGACAATGAATGTCTCGGAGATATCATCGTGATATTTATTCAGGTAGACTGTTATATCGATGTTAATTATATCTCCACCGTTGAGAGATCGGCTATTACTTGTTGAGTCACAAACGACAGCTCGTGCAACAATCATCACTCACTGGCACGGCTATCGTGGATCTGTATGCGGTTACCGTGAAGTTGCGGGTCAGTAGTACGAAGATCGAAGGAGATTTCATGGATGCACTTCTAGCATTCTAAGACGAGAATCAGAGTTGTCCATACATCAGTATCCTGCCTCCAACAGAAAACACTCTTCGTCGAAATTGAATGATGATAAGTACGACGGACAAGCTCCCTCTTTGCCACACATGATGGAATTTTGATCGATCGTTGTCATGTTATCATGTCGAATGCAATGGATGGCCAATTCGAACTAGCATGAATTGAGAAGAAGAATACGTCTCCCTGATTTCATCTCAGCGGCGGTGGTCCGACGGACTGGTTTGCAAGATCATCGAAGCAATTTGTCTGATCACTATACTCAAGGAAAATGTCGTTGCTACGTGTGTTCGTTATGCATCGCGATGACATTCAGAATTGAAAATGCTGCGGCTATATCTACGACTTGGCAAATACTCCATAGACTGTTCCATGCCTCGTGAAATGACTAATTATTGCTGAGCCAGCCTATGAGGATGTGCTTAGAGGGTGTTTTAGTATGAGCTGAAATGAGAGAAGACAAGGGAATACCGTACCTGGTAAGCTCGGCGGTTGGACCAGTGACACGTGGAGGTCATGAATGCTCTGGTGCAACACTGATGGTCTGATCTTGTACTCGTTTGGTAGCCAAGACCGCCCTTGACCTTTGATAAGTTGGAGAGTGTAGCACAGGCTGCATGACAGAGGAGGATGAAGGGGAACGGAATGGCGGGGAGTTTTGATGATTCAACGGCGGAGATGCTAGAAGAAGTGGAGCACGTATGTGCAGAGGCACCGGATTCCGTTTTGATGTACCATGCGGAGTACGCGGAGGAGTATGTGGAGCTGCTGGATTGGCAGTCCCCCAGTGCGATGGACGATCTGGGGTGCACGGGGGTGCCGGATTCGCAGTGCGGTCCAATGCAGCCTGACCTGGATTTTGCATAGCACGGCTAGCACCGACAGGAAAGTAGAAGGTGAATGACATCCCTTATCAAATACCGTTGCAGATAGAGAGCAGGTAAGGTTTCTCCCTGATCAATAAGATCGAACTTTATATCGTACTAGCATTTGGAGCACCTGACTAGACACTGTGGATCATCCCTCGGTTTTGTCTATTGACGCCCACAACCGTCAGATGAATGGGACTGTGTTGTGGTGGACATCACATTTGAAGAGTCCACTGGAGCACCCATTGTTCGTAACTATTACAATCTACAAGTTGAATTAGCGCGTTGTGAGTTATGAGTTTAATGACACTTACACTTGAGATCGTTCACAACTTCACGTGTATCCGTTCTGCACCAAATTCTGCACTTTGAATAACACGCCAATGAAGCCACCCAAGAGCATCCAGCGCTTATCCTTACTTCTCTACTCAAAGATGCTGCCGGAGACCGAGGATAAAGCCGCAGGGCAACCCTTCAAGCTTGACCGTCCGCCAAGGCAGGAATATGTCCAGTACTTCAAATACGAAGTCTCTCCCGCCCGGCTTATACAGTTCGCGGAGCATCATTACCCGGAAGGGTTGCCCAATCTAAACGACAAAAGCTACGATTGCATCGCCATAAAGCGCGCATATAGCTTCTTTATAAATTGGGGGTGCATCCATACTTTATATTGTTTTAATCTCCCTGAGGGTTGCCCGGTGGTGCCTCTCGCGAGTATGTGTGATGAGGGTGACGATCCAGAGGACCTTCAGATCGTGCTCGTGCTTTCCGTGTGCTCAGATCGAGAAGACGACTTCGAGTGGCGGCCCGCGCAGGCAAAGACGGACTTTTCGACGGAATTGATTGGGTACGGACTGAAGTGGTGGCCTGGTCGCGGGTTGGATTGAGCGAGTTCAGCGGCACCAGCCGCGTACAATAGCATTGCGTAGAGACATCAAACGTATGGAATCATATCTTACCTCGAGGTCTAGCACTGCTGCCCGAATGACATTAAGAAGTGCTCTAAGTGGCGGTGATTGAGCACTTCCGTATTTCAGAATCAACTATACCGACGACGTCACGGTGCGGAATCTTGATCGATGAACGTGCATAGTTAATTGATGGTTAGCTCCTGCAAGGACCAGATGCATGGAACTTTAGCATTGTGTAGAGGCATCGAATATAACTTACCTCAATGGCATATGAAGTGATCTGAGTGGCCGTGACAGGGACTGAGCGCTCCTGAATTTCAGGATCGATTATAATGACGATATCACTTCGAAATTTTGATCAATGTGCGTAGCGGATGCAAGACTAGCTCCTGCGATCCGAATCAGAAACCCATCATGCATCCTCCATGCACGTATCTGATGCATCACGGTGAAGTTTGGTAGCCCGAGGCGAAATAATCACCGTGTGTCGTACATGATATCAATTCGAATGCGCCGGAAGGCCAATGCTAGGCGTGGTAGAAATAACCGGCGCCAGCACTTTGACTATGTCTGTGTGAGACATCGGATGCACCGCACCTGAGAAGATAAAAGCATCGAAACCTGCACGATATCTTCACCTTCTCAGCTACGGTGGATCCGACGGACCGTGACGTGTTTCGAACGCCGGTGAGAGCTCGAAGTCGAGCCAACTGTTTGTCTGACAACATGTGTATTCTTCATGCATCGAGAGTGGAACTGGTGATATTTAGGAGGAAAAATGCCGTTGAGAGTTGAAATTTTAGCGCTTCAAGTTAGCTTTGAGCTCACTGCAACCCAATTCAACATTTCAACTTCTTTTTCGGTGCCTTATGTAAGCAAACACCACAACATTTCCTCCAATATTCTTTTCCGATTTGTCAAGATTGCAACAGCACTCAAGAACGACATCATACTAGTAGAAGCATCCTCTTCGCCAATTTCTGACCCACCACATGTTTCTACCTCCCTGCAATTGTTAAGTATTTTGGCGAGGATTGCTCCATATCCCTGGATGAAGTCGCAGATGCATGGATAGACATGGATATGAGAAGGACATGGGAGACTGATGGGACACGTAGGAGAATAGGTGTGAATCGGAAACTTTATGCCCATTTATTGCTAACAGCCAACTCATAAATTCTGAAGACGACTCGGGGGCAAGTCACAGCTCAGAGAAGGATAAAGCAATGTCCATGGTCTAACTGATCGCCTTCTCTGTACCCATTCTGCAGTCCATCGATGTCTCTATTCGCTATCGATGTCTCTCAAATACAGTTGGTGATTCTTGCTCTTGGTGATTATATGAACGTCCTCTGTCATGCTTGTATTGGAGGTACATCCATTAGCGAGGATATCCGCAAATTGGAGCATGGTCAACATGTGGTGTCTGGGACCCCTAATCGTGTTTTGATACGATACTCTTCGGACACGCAATATCAAACACTTGTTGTCGACAAGGCAGACAGGCTACCCAATTACATTCATCGCATTGGCCGGGCAGGTCGTTTTGGCCGGAAAGGTATTGCTATCAGTGTACGTCGGGTGCTCTGTGGTGCCTATTTCATATCCTCACGTATCATTCGTCAGTTCGTGACTGTTGACGATGTGCGCATCCTGCACGACATCGGTATGTCACGTATTTTTTTCTTTGTTTACCTTCGTGACTAGCTCCACCTCAGAACAATTTGACAGTACGCGAGTTGTATGTTGTCTCTTTAACCGTAGCTTATTCCTTTATCGCTGATGATTCAACCTACCAGAATGAGATGCCGGTTGATGCTGCAGAACTCTTCTAAGATGCTTCTGATTATGACGTTTAAAACAACTCAACGAACCCCTAATGAAGAAGGAACCAATATCTTCATTCGTCTACGGTCTGCTAGAAGTGACCAGAGTGACACGAAAATGAGTACATGCACAAAACAAATGTTGTGAATCTGACCGTGACCTTGAGAGAGCTTCTTGTGACGGTCACGGTCATGCTGAATTGGTCTTCATAAGATTACCTCGAGGCATGATTTAGATCGGATGCGAAGTTGAGGCAAAGTCACCTTGGTTCCAACGGAGTCCAACCCTTCGACGAACCTTCGCATCGCATTCGTTTTCTGGTGCGGATGGACCAAGTACGCGACTCAGAAACGCAACATATATCGCCGGATCAAGTTAAAAGATGCTACGATATTATCTGCGGCACAAACACAAAGCTCAGTCTTAATTTTGAGTCCAATGGCGCTAATCCAAGAAATCGGAAGAATAATGACAAGGACAAGCGAGGATGGAAGGCGGATGCAAAGAAACTCGGCAGCATTGAACCTCGGGCAAGGAAACTCGCCTTTATCGGGAGGACTGGTGCTGGCAAAAGTACAGCCATCAATGCATTATTAGGAGCACCAGTATTATCAACCAGAGCCGATGTGAGTGTTATAATATTGTTTGAATATGACTGAACTGACTGAACTGCATCTCGATCGCAGGGGTCAGGAACAGATTACTTATCCCTTCCCTTCACGATTATTCTGATCCTCGTTTCCCTCACGTAGCGCGTGCACGTCTGTACAGACCGAAGTTATATATGAAAATTTGCCTCCCTCTGCTTGGAGGGCAAGCATCACATTCGTTGGAGCAGACCACTGGAGAAAAGTGAGTACTCACACTAGACCTTCTGGTGACATGCGTGTGAATGCTAACTTGGATGCAGGCTCTAATGAACATGATCGATGACATGTAGGCGTAATCACGCAGCAACGATTGCTTCTGTGGTAAAGCAATTACATACAGCTCGGTCTATGAAGGCAGTACGTTGAATATTGGGCGTGGTGATCATGAGTGCCGCCGGCCTGCGTTGGAAGCATGGGAAACCCTGAAAGAGGAATGTCTTGATCTTTTTTCCTTTGTAACTACTTGTATTACACTGATGTCATTGTCGGCACAGGTTTATCCTCAGTAAGTCACGATTGCAATACGAAATTCGACCTTCATTGATCATCACTTGCCCGGGTTACAGCCTTCGAACACTACCGTTCCCCCCGCCTCCCCAGGATACCAATACTCTTCTCCAGCAGGAGTCTGTAGCAACGATACTCGGAACAGATATTCAGTTGAAAGGCACGAGCTTTGACACCCTAGAATCGGAGGAAAGTTGGATTTGACCATTCTACTTCCATATCGTTCCTAAACCATGCACAGCTCCGGCAATACTTGACTTCGTACGCAGTGGTAGGGGAACAGCCGGTACTTCACAACCATCAAAACTGCGGATGACGCTGCTGACCATTAATGGTATTCCAGTTGCGGCCATTCGTTTGGCGTCTAGTAAATAGGTACTACTATTTCGGAAAGGATTGGTTACATTCAAATACTCCTAACCTTTGCTGTTAGTGTTCGTATTTATGGGGCGTTTGACGTACTTGCATCCGGTGCAGTCACACTCGTGGATGTCCCTGGCTTTGGTGATGCAAATAAAACAAGGTGCGATAGCAGCGTGAATACTGATTACCATCAATATTTAACTACATCCCGACAGGACGAAGCGAACGGAGGAATACCTCAAATGCGCCGACGTAATTGTCCTAGGTTCGCTGCTCAAGATGGATTATTTTGTCTCGCTGCTCATGAGTCGTATCAGTCGCAGACATTAAGCGCGCCGCTGATGATCAGGTGCAATAGATAGGTTCATTTGTACACCCTGACTATGACTCAACTTTTTGACACTCCAGGCAATCCGCGACTACTTTGAGAAGTTGTAAGTCCTAAACAACTTCTTACTAGTAGAACCATGCGCCCACAAGTTATAGTTTGCGTCAGATGATTCTGGACCAGCGCATGCAATCGATGTTCATAGTGCTTACTGGTGCTGATGTATGTGTCACTTCTGTTGCCTTGATATACTTCCCTCATGTCGTTACTAGGTGCCAACCAGCGAGGATCAGTTGCATTTTCTTGATACAAAACAACACAATGTAATCCATCAAATGCTACAGGTCCGAAATCTGATTTTATACTTAATACTCATTTTGTCACGGTGCACTCATGAATGCAATAGCATATCGACAGACTGAGCAACAAGATGGATGAGCTAGAGAGAGAACAGGTTAACTTGAGGCTTACTCCGATGAATGATCCTGCAGGTATGATGCGCGGATGGCAAGCGGTTTGTCTTCCATTTATACCAACTACGTCAATGGGCATGACTTCGTTTACAGATGGAGGAGTATAGAGATCAATTGACGATCGCATTGGCTACCAAAGACACTTATGTTGCAGTGGGTGTAGTCATTGTGCATAATTATCTGCTCATGCACATTCTGCCAGCACCAACGATCTGCTCGTGTAAAGGAGGCCTTTCTTCAGTTATACCGTCAAGTATACAACTCCGTGGCGAAGGTACTTTGATTGATTTTCTGAAGGTTGTCGTAATGGTCATTTTTAGGACTCTGAGCCTGTTCCAGAACCCCCTCCCCTACCCATATTTTGCGTGGGAAGCACTGATTTTAACAAACTCCGAGTCTTGGGGATGGATCGACGTCGCACTGTACTAAGCCCTTTGGTATTTACTGACCCCGAAGATGTATGTTTATACCTTTTATCTCGGCGAAATATCACATGTGATTATTTTGCAGACAGGTATTCCACAGTTATGTCGGCATATTCAAGACTTCGGTTACAAACAAGTCCTGTCTGATATAAGTGCCCTCGTCGCTAACTGCCATACGCTATGGGAAGACATCGAAAGCTTTTACCTTTCTTCGAGGCAAGATTCTAGACTCGCATCATATGAGAGTGCTGCCAGAAGCTTTGTGGAAGTTCTCAGAGACGTAAGTTGCCTGACACCTTCTGAATACTACGAACTTACTCCAGATGGAAGAGTATCAACAAGACGCGCAAGGACACGGGAGGTAAGATTGATAACGGTATCAACAAACTTGAGAAAGCTCTTCGGATCGAAGCCAACAAGGTGTGTCTTACCTTGTGTATAGCGGATAATGCTGATGAAATATCAACTCCATAGGCAGCCGAGCTCAGTATCTACATCATCGAGACACTCAGTGATGATTACCGATACCAGGGCTACCGTGCACTCATGCGCCGAGAGGGTGAATGGCGATCAGAGGACCTCAATGATGACCTTGTGGAAGGTATATTCGATGGAAATGCATCGAGGTCTGGATCTGTCATTCTTATACAGCATGTACCGATGCTGATCTAACTTGTCGGGGAAGTGTATGGCACAAATTCTTCAACGACTCATTGGGGTCAGAACTAAAGTTGCTCGTTGAGGTATGTACCATTGTGCAGTACTTGTCTGGTGTGTGATAATCTCCTCCCGTCCAAAGGCAATCTCGAAGCATTGCGATGAGGCTATGCAATCCATTAGTATGTGTTTTATGACTGAGACGGTGCAGACCTCATTGGTGTGTAGAGAAACGAGCCAAACGAGTGACGACGATTGTAACACGCGTTAACAAAGCATGCGAACTTATCCATCCGCAGCATATGCTAAATCGCGCATGCCAGGAATATTTATCAGGAGTTCTGAAAATGCAGAGGTAAAGGATTTTCTTGTCATTTATATGCTTACATACCGGCTGTTTCGTTATAGAGAATTAAGTTGTGGGCCGTTCAAGGAACTTATCCGTGATGAGCTGAAAGACCACTACCTCAAAGTCGGAACAGAATGTGGCGCGGGAATGTACCAACGAATGAAGGTAGGGCACAATCATCCTGACTCCTCGTGAAATGAAAGCCGATGGTGCTGTTATGCATTAGGATCTGAACGAGGAGCAGTTTGGTCAGCAGAAAGGCAAAGAGCTCTATTCCAGGCTCATTGATCGAGTCATGAAGTCTATCCGCATGACGAGGAATAGAGGGGAAACGGTACTTGATGAAGCACTTGATCGATTGTATTCCTCCATCAACCGTTCTCTCGTTTGTAAGTCGCACAACTTTCAGTTCATGACAGAAGAAGGTTGTACTTGACTGATTTCGACATCAGGTATGCAGGGAAACAGTTCAATAGCCAATGCTAAACGGGAGAGTATGCAGAAATTCCTCGCAGAAGAGTGTAGTACACCGCTAGAGGAAGTGACTGCTATTTTGAACCGCTATGCACCGATGTTACAGTGAAGGTTTTGAACCAGTAATGCTGGAAGCCACATTATGCAGCTATGTACACCTATTCGATGTGTTGCCCATACATGTACCTACAAACCAACGCTTTCCCGTTATCTGCCAATGTGGGAATGAGCGCAGTGGTTTGCTGCGATTGACAATGTAAGGGTGTTGATGAACACTGATAGTCTGATGTTTTACTCGTGGCGTAGACGAGACCGCCTTCGACTTGTGATAAGTCGGAGAGTGGAGCACGCGCTGGGTGTGTGATGGAGGTGAGGCTTTAAGGAAGGGAAACGGAATAGCGGAGAGTTTGAGTCATTTGACAGTGGAGATGCTAGGAGAAGTGGAGCATGTATGTGCAGAGGCACCGGATTCCGTTTTGATGGACTAGCTGCGTTGTTAGCGTTGTGTAGAGGCATCCTCCGAGTATGTACGATGAAGTCAACGATCCAGAGAACCTTCAAAACGTTCTCGTGCTTTATGTGTGCTCCGATCGCGAAAACGACTTCACGTGGCGACCCGTGCAGGCGGAGATGGACTTTTTGATGGAATTGATTGAGCATGGACCGAAGTGGTGACCGAGCTGTGAGTTCGCGGATTGAGCACGTTGCCACGTTCAACGGACCAGCTGCGTTGTTAGCATTGTGTCGAGGCCCCCGGTGTTGTGCTAGATTACATTGAGTACCCTCTGAAACTCTTGATTTCAGAATCGCAAGTGTACGTCTTGACGTGCACCGTCGATTCCATGCGACGCTAGAAGGTGGGCTCCGCACTCAGAGACGAAGTTAGTGCGAATCTAATGTGCTTGCATAGTGGATTGATGGCTAACCCTGCAAGGACCGGCTGCGTTGAACGTTAGCGTTGTGTAGAGGCATCGAATGTATGTAATCGTACCTTACCTCGAGGATCCAGTGCTGCCGCCTGGATGGCATTAAGAAGTGATCTGCGTGGCCGTGACGCTTCTGAATTCCAGTCTCGATTATGATGACGACATCTCAATCAACATGAGTGCATAGTGGACTGACTAGCGCCGGATCCCTGCTGTGTGAATCAGACCAGAATGTGTAGTCAATCCACCATGCACGTATCCGATCGGCGTCACGGTGAGGGTTGGTAAGTAGCCTGAGACAGAAAGAATCACCATTTCATGATATCAATTCGAATGCGCCGGAAGGACAATGCCAGGTGGTACTACTAGGCTGGCATCGTGGTAAGCAGGAATAACTGGCGGCAGCACTTGACTATGTTTGTGTGAGAAAACGATCCACAGCACCTGAGAAGATGAAATCATCGCAAGTTATAATGGCCATCATCTTGTCAGCTGCGGTGGATGCTGTGGACGGGTTTCGAACGCCGGTGAGACCTCGAAGTCGAGCCAACTGGAGTTCGTCTGATCGTTCTAATTGAGAACTTATCCCAGCAGCAACAGGCCTGTTCTTCGTGCATTGAGGATATATTGAGAATGGGAAGTGCTGCGGTGACTTTGCATAGACTGTTCCATAAGTCGTTAGATGGGGATGTGCTCAGAGCTCAGGCGAGTCGAGATCGGGAAATACTCAAGACTCAAGAGGAATAAGTGCCTGAGGGAACTAAAGACCGGATGAATCCGAGTTGAACGAGAGAACCAGGCAGGGACTAGTATTGGGCAGTACTTGGGTGACCTTGGGCGAACTCGTGTTCTAACTTGAACGTTCAATGTCAAGCGTGCAGGGAAAACGTATGATCCAATCGAATAGTTCAAAATTAAACGACTCTAAGTCCTCGGAGAAGAGTATGGCACCGGAGCGTGAAGTTGGCGTGAAGTGGTGGTCTGGTGGCGGCCAATGGCCGAAGGGCTCGACGTTCCATCGAACGTTCTCCCGTGTGTGAATCGTACCTGCAGCTGAACCGCCTTCAGGCATGCAAAGAAACGATCGATCGAATGGCCAGGATGTAAACCAAGACTGTAACTCCAGTGCAGCAAACCATGACACATATAGTGGAGGTGACGGAGTCATCTCCCAATCTCGATCATACATCAAAGCGGTATGCGCCGAATGTCCACCGTCATCATCGTCATCATCGTGCACTTGCATTATGTGTATAGCTAACAATACTAGTAATATGTACGTCGAATTTAAACACGATCAACTTGAAGTACTAGTACGGGGGTCGTCATTTGCAACTACTACAACTACTCTAGCCTACGCATACGGAGAAACAGTACAATATCCTACAATCACAGCACTGCATCGTTGACAATAAAACATATAAAAGTATAGATAACAGCATCAAGTGAACGAAGTTCAGAACAACAATGCTAAAAGGCCCTAGAATCGCGAATCGAGATTATGTATACAACTAATGGAGTGCAGATATACATATAAAGTGTGTGTGCTTGCATTACTTATTCAATACACGCGGATGTCATGTTCCTTCGCGGGTATTTTAGGATGCTGATCCGAACCATCAGGTCCGATTAGAAGACGTGAGAACTTTGGTGGAAGTGTAGAAGGGACGGTGACGGCACCCAGGCCTCCGGCATCCGGATGGAGCTGGGCGATTGCGAGTGTGAGTGAGAGATAGAATGCGAGGAGTGGGATGAGGTGAACTTGGACTTGCGCGGTGAGACAGCGGGGTGTACCATCGACGAGCGCCGTATGCGCTCGCCCATGGGTGCATAAGGCGACAGAGTGTGGTGAGATGACATATGTATGGGATGCATCGGGAATGCCAACTGTGGTTGGGAGAAACCAGAGGGCGGAGCTAAGCTCCTCGACATCGTGTGCAAGGAGGTGAGCAATTGAGGTGATTGAGCAGTTGATGGGATGAGAGCCGTATGCGAGCGCTCTTCCAGTGGAGAATTTTCTGGGGACGTTTTCAACTGGTGTACTGCATCATGGATACGACTGCGAAGTTCCTCCGCTTGGTGAGGTTTGTAGGAGTTGTAGCCCATAGGCCAGCAGAGGGTTTTGATCCAATTCTCCATGATATGAGGGGTCCATTGGACGCCATTGAGCTTGGTCCCGTGACGGAGCATGGCTACAATATCAGTGGGATCTTCTTTCTTATATCGCACGAGCTTGAGGGCAACACCCCAAAACATGGTCACGCTAATAACAATGAGGCCGGGTGATGTGTAGACAGTGTTCATTTCGATATTGTTCGGCTGCTTGGAGTCGTGATATATAGGGTCGTATAACTCCCCTCTTGGACTGGGAGAGGATCATGAGACACGGGATGGAGGGCAGTTGGTGGAGCGACTCACTTTTTGGCGAAGGGAAGGGCAACGTCTGGGTCTGCGTTCATCCAGTCGGTGCTATAGCGTAATTGAGTCGGAAAATGTGGTGGAGAATTGAATGGGAAAATTGACATACCCTATGCGAAACTTTGTGGCAACGGCGTTTATGCAGCGCTGCAAGCGCTCTTCAGCATCGTACACGCCTCTTTTCCGCCACTCATGTCCAAAAGCACGACGTATGTAGTCAATATCCCTGGTAGTTCTTCTAGAACTAGAAACAGAGAGGTATGGGTGTAGAATCATGACCGCGCCACCATGAATGAATAGGCGAATTTGGCAGCCAAACTCCTGGAGGACCAGCAGGGAGAGGTCATCGAGGAGGGATATGAGGTCAGCCCTAGAGAGCTGGACCTCGTTATGTGACGACAGTGGTGAGGACATGTGTGGAGGGGAAAAGAGTCTAAGCCTCGCTGCGGTTGCCACCAAGTCGAAGAAAAGCACCTTTTGAGGAGAATGAGTTGTGGATGGGTCTTTTGTTGAGTTGAAGAGCCCCCGATTATATCTCACTCCGCTTGGACTCGGAACCAAACGCGGTTACACACGTTCAGTTCGCAATCTGCTTCAAGCAAGTTCAAACCGGTTAATTCGCCGATTGAACCTGTGCCAAGGTGCCAACACGCCTTCTCCTCGTGTGAGAACGGTATGGTGTATGTAGCCAACGGAGCCCACGTCGCACGATTAGTTTCAAACCAATCCAACGGTCGGGAACGAGTCGAGGTCGCTGTGCTGGGACTAACTAGTTGCCCTTCGCTGCGGTTCTTCAAAGGAACAATAGGAAATCATTATGCAGACGTGCCTCAATTGAACCTAATTCGGTTCCGTAAGCGTCATTCAAACAATTTCACTTTCACTGGCACCACACCAAAGACAGATCACCGGGCAACTTTCTCGAGAAGCCCGCGTGACATCAGACTCAGACTCCAAGTTAACTTCTATGCACCCCCACAAATTACTCTAGTAGCATGGCAGGGAGCTCTCATGATGACGCCGAGCTCACAGCACCGCATCAGCCTCCCATCAGAGCAATTGACAGTCACTCAGTGCATAGGATCACGTCTGGCCAGGTAGTCATTGATTTACAGACGGCGGTCAAAGAACTTGTCGAAAACAGCCTTGACGCCGGAGCAACCAACATCGGTCCGTCATCTCAATTGGCGTGCTATTCTGCTCCCGCTGATTTCCAGTGCCGCATCAGACGTCCGGTTCCTTAACTACGGGCTCAAGTCCATCGAAGTTGTCGACAATGGATGCGGCATCGCCCCAAAAGATTATGAAAGTGTCGGTAAGCCGCAACCCTCAACCTCTTTCATCTTGATGTCGTCACTCACTCCGGCAAAGCCTTGAAACACCACACTTCCAAACTTGCCGCGTTTGAGGACCTTTCGACTGTCCTGACCTTTGGCTTTCGTGGTGAGGCCTTGTCTTCGCTATGCGCTCTCAGTGATGGTGTCACCCTCACCACTGCTACCGCTAACGAGGCCCCCATGGGCACCATACTGGAAATGGACAAGAACGGCAAACTTCGAAATTCAAGTTCCAAAGTTGCAAGACAGGTATGATCATAGTAAATCTCTACACTGCACCTAGAGTAATGCTGTCTTGCGCAGCGAGGGACTACTGTTGCTGTTTCTTCTATATTCAAACCCTTGCCTGTTAGACGCAAGGAGCTAGAAAGAAACGTGAAGCGGGAGTTTGGAAAGGCCCTAAACCTGCTGTACGCATATGCCCTGGTTCCATGCGCGAATGAGAATAGAGGTGTGCGACTAGCTGTGAGCAATCATCCAGAGGGAGGGTATGTTTCATACTTACCTGTGCCCGCCGTGATATTCATCGCTCCACTAGCCGCAAAACCGTACAGCTCAAAACCGATGGAACATCTTCTGTCAAAGCGTCCGTTATAGCATTGTGGGGGACAAAGGCCCTTGATAATGTTGTCGATCTCGATCTTTCCTTTGACGTCCAAACGGAAAAAGCCGTTTTACGCCGTTTTGACCAGGAAAGGTGCTTCCTTTTCCTCTTTTAATGATCAGCAGTATTCAATACAGCTTATGTCCAGTGTCAATCCCACAAATGTCAAAGTTCGTGGCCTGATCTCGAAGTTTGCTGTGGGTGCAGGTCGCACAGGAAGTGACCGCCAATATTTCTTTATCAACGGACGCCCCTGCAATCCTGGAAAGGTGATATTTCTGTTACCTTTTGGCATCGCCTTCTGAGTCGAATAATTCCAGATTCAAAAGGCCTTCAATGAGGTATACAAATCTTTCAGCTCTGGCCAGTTCCCTTTTATCGTCGCAGACTTCATTTTACCTACTCGTGAGCGTCTCCCCTTGCGGTACAGCTCATCTCATATTGACTGGAAGGCAGATGCCTGCGACGTTAATGTCAGTCCCGACAAACGCACCATCTTTCTCCACAGCGAGCAGAATCTAATTCAGGCTCTCAAGGTACAAACAAGGTTTATCCCTATATTCATTTTTCTCACGTCTTTACAGATAGCTTTGGAGAAAGCCTTTGCTTCATCTCGCTCGACGTTTGATGTCGGTCCTCAGCCATTACAACAACCGGATTTGCACCCGTCATTTGCGCGAAAGGTTTCGGCTAGGACAACAACTACCGGAGCCGCTAGCCGTCCTGCTCGTAATGTTGAAGCTAACCCAGATCAAGACAGCCCTTCAGAAAAAGGTCAT
>PVYE01005164.1:0-23168 GCA_002995055.1 Rhizopogon rudus
CTCCAGCTTGCAGAGGATCATTCAATGTTGTAACGAGAACTGTGTAAATAAGACTTGGAAGAGACTCTAAGCGCCATCTGAGTCCACGGCACCAATTCGCGATATGTCCATGCTGAATCCCTCTCCGATCCGTACGCGCTCCTTCACGCATATGTAGGAACAATCCCTAAATATCCCCTGGTCTAAATCTGATACACAACAGATTCTGCCAGAGACAGCGACACAATTGAGGGAGCGCAGGCGTCTATGAGAAACGTGAGAGAAAGCAATTCTCTCATTGGGTACACGGAAGGCAAGGAGAGACGCGGGAAAGGTCATTGTTTCGTAAGTTATGACGCCGGAAGACGAGTTAGGCGAAGGAGAGAAAACCTTCGGGTGGTGCTGTAGCTCAGCTACTGTTAAGTAGAAATGAACGAGACGTAAAATAACTCGAGGAGTTGTAATCCGGATAACCTGAATATCTACAGAGAACACAGCCAAGACGATAGTAAATGGGACACAATAATTATACCGGTATACGTTGTAATGATTTCGAACGATGCAAGTGGATGGATGGATGGATGGATGGATGGATGGATGGATGGATGGATGGGAAATCCGCAGTGGGAGTAATGCTTGGTTGTGATCTATCTTTCAATGTCTAGAGTCAACATTCGTGTATGCAGACAGACTTTCAACACGCACCAAAGTATATGAATACGCAATTCATTCATTGGAGACTAAGGAATTGTACTCCGTATGCTTGAGAGGGAGGCGATTCAAGTCGTGCGACAATGCGCCGTTCTGTGGAAATTCTTCTGAACCGACCATGGTTGGAACGCTCTAGCAACATGGCAAAGAACGGGGTCGCAAGTCGTTCGCGAAGCAGCGGCAGGCTGTTGTGGAATGTAGTATTCGAGGCATAACACAGTCGCGGATCCCAGGGTCGCGCCAACAGATAACCAGATGAGGAATGGTGACCAATTACACATATCCTCAAATGCTCGGAGGTGAATAAACTGAATTGTTGAATGCCATTTGCATGACAAACGTATGAGTTTGTGCCCCGCTCGAAGAACAGCGACTGTACTTCATGCACAAAGCATGGCACAGTAATGTGAATTTCGGGGGTAAGCTTGTATGGTCTAGGAGGGTTCTCCAGCAGTTGGGAAAGGGGGCTCTGACTGCTTCGTCTTTTCATAATTTGTGGTGCTTGGATAGCTGCAGGCGCGGAGGTCTCGTCACCACGTGGCTCTTGATTGGTGTTGTTATCATGATGAACATGAGACGAACTGGACGTAACACAGGTGAGCAAAAACATATTCCCATTGAAAATGACTCACTTTCTTGCCCTGCGAGTCGCCCTTTTCATCACATACACAAGCTTTGCAGCAAATGGAAAGCTCATAACAGGGCGGCGGTGGGCTTCAGGCACTGCATGCCACATTTCGGAAGGAACATCCGGGAAGTATCTTGGGGAGGAAGGCAGGCAGCTGTTCATGGATGAAGGCTGTCCGACCCAGTCCAGGAGAGTGGCATCATCGGTGTATCTCATAATCTCCACCAAGAGTCGAGAAAATGCTTTATCACCCTCGCCATATCTAACAGACATGGTGAGTCCGAAGATTCCAATCAAGCAATACGCCTCGTCTTCTTTCTTCTTCGTCGCTCTATGACGAGCCCATATAAGCTTCATTCGAGGGTGCTCGACGCTCGGCGAATAGTCCTTGAGATATTTTTTCTCTATCCCGGTTGCAGATTGCAGTGCATCCAAGATATCAGGACAGTCCTTGTGATTGAAAGGTGCATAAGGGTAAAATGGACTCCAGTCCTTCTTGTAGAGTTGAATGACTTTTGCGGCGAGCAATTCCTGGAGGGTCCAGCCCCTTCGGAACCACTGACTGCGCAGTAGTGCTGGAATACTGGATGTTGTAACGTCGGATAGGTAGATAATCGTCAGTGAGGACTTGCGGTACCAAGAGAACATGATTGAAATGGACTCTTGTACGTCGGAGCTGCTCATCTGGTTAATACAGCATGTGTCGACCCACGCCCAATCGAATCCCCATCTCGCCGCCTGGCGACAAAAACCGCGCACTTTGTGAAATTTCGATGTGGGAAGGTCATAGACGCTCTCCCCTTTGAGATTTGCGAAGGTAAGTTCGTCATCCTCCCATCTGTGTGAGAGCATGACGTATGCAAAGAAGTTGCGGACCACTTCACGAATAAACAGCTTTTGTTCCAATATAGATTCGGTGGTGATGAGGACGAGGAGTGAACGGAATTTTTCTGACTCCTCAAATTTCTTCCTGAGCGCAGCGCCCGTGTATATTTTGCCATCTCGAGTATTGAGCAACCGCACGGGGATGCCACGGAGTATCAATTCTGCAATGGTTCGAATCACCTGCTTGACTTGCTCCTCATCCACGCGTCCAGGTGGGAGCTCATCTACTGCATAGCTCTGTCCAGTGTGGAAACTGTCCAGTTCGGTCTGCGATCCGCGTTCTTTCGTCAAATCATGTGCCATGCACAATGAATGCTAGCACCTCACCTCTGCCACAGACTCGGATCGGTTGTCTTGCATTGGTAACTCTGGCGAATTGGACTGTAGAGGTCGAGGAAGAGCAGCCTGAGGTTGAATCTTGATTAGGCGCCGCCCAAGGAACGTGCAGATGGGAATGATTAATCACAATTGTTCAACTAGGCGCCGTGGCGTTCAGGACCATCTGCCTGCGTAAGCATTAATAGGTCTTTATCAGCTTGGATGATACGCTCAAGTCGGGGATGTGCAAGAAATTGGAGCATATTTCCAGGCCGTGTCTGAATCCGCGTCGCCACTGGTTTTCCAGTGGTAATGGTCTTCCTCATGCAGTTCAATTTACTGCTATGGTACACGTGACGAGTTCCTTCGTTATAATGCTACCAGAAGGTCTGCAGTATTAGTTTAGTAAACCAGGTTTTACATGTTGTGTCCCGTATTCTTCAAGACGTTCGTATGGACTTACCGGGGGAATGCAAGAAACAAGTGCTTATTTTGGTGCAGTTCACTTAGTCACCGCCTATTTTGTGCAAGTACTTGACCCCCCCAGGAAAAGCCCTGAATTTTATCCCTCTGGTAGAAATGGTGAGGACTTAACCCGATCAATTTGGCGGTTGCACAAAATAGGTGGTGACTAAGTGAACTGTACCATAGTGAATATCTTCGTATCAAGAAAGGCTAGGTATACATACAACAAAGCGTCCTAAAACCCCATCAAACTCAAACACTCTCAGACATTTCTACAGGAAGCTGGCTATACCCCTCATTAGCGCCACGCCTCCTCACTAATCCTCTTATCGAATCCCACATATCGCCCAGCGCATTCCTTCCGCTCTCAATCATTGTCTCCCCGTGCACCATCTCCCCAGGCATCACACTCGACACCGGCCGTCTCCACCACCGCAGCATCAGGGAGCTCGTCACAACGCTCACCGACGAGAACGCCATTGCAGCGCCTGCCAGCATCGGGTGCATATACAGCCCAAAGGGAAGGAACAGGCCCATTGCGAGCGGGATCCCGAGCACATTGTATATACAAGCCCAGATGAGGTTTCGCTGGATTGTGGCGAAGATGCTACGTGAAAGGTGAAGCGCAGCGACAACATCAAGGAGATCGGAGCGCATGAGAACGATGTCGGCAGCTTCGATGGCTACGGAGGTGCCTGATGACAGGGCGATGCCGACTGTAGCAGCTACAAGGGCGGGCGAGTCGTTGATGCCATCACCGACCTGAAAGAATAAGATGTCCAGGTCAGGTTCTAAATATATCAGAATGACATACCATTGCAACGCCACCGTTGCCTTGCTTCATAAGATCTGTAACACGGGATGCCTTGCCTTTGGGACTCATGTTGGCCCAAACACCCTCGGACTTGATTCCCACTTGTTTGGCAACCGCCAGTGCTGTAACCATTCCGTCACCCGTCATCATGTTCACTTCCATGCCCATCGCCCGCAATGCCTTAATTGCCTGTGCAGAGGAGGGCTTCGGGGCGTCCGATAAAGAAACTGCAAGCAGGGGCAACGGCATAGAAGATGCCCGCGACGAAGCTACGAAGATGACTGTGCGACCAAGCTTGCTCTCTTGAGCCTCGTAGTTCGTCAAAATGGAAGGTAGCTGTGCATTGTTGGACTGTGTGATGAACCGCGCATTTCCAATGTATAATGTATAGTCGGAACCAGATGATGCGATAACGGCCTTCACACCAGCACCAGTCACGCTCTCGAAAGACTGGATATCCACTGCTGGTTTGTGGACATCGGCACCGGCAAGCAGACTCTTGCCATGAGAAGCGATGGCTTTCGCAAGAGGATGTTCGGATTTGCCCTCTGTCGCAGAAACCATTGCTATGATGGCTGCTCGCGTTGTGATGCCATCGGCGCATTTGAATGATAGAGATTGAGGACCAACGTTGTCTTCAGGTAAGAGCTCGGAGGCATCGCGTTGAGGCACCCATGCCATGCCTGCCACAGTGAGCTTCCCTTGCGTGACGGTACCCGTTTTGTCCAGCACAATGCGCTTGATCGACCGGCTGGCCTCAAGCGCCCTGCCACCCTTGATGAAGATCTGGTTCTGTGCGCCCACACCAGTGCCAACCATAATGGCAGTGGGTGTACTCAGTCCCAGAGCGCACGGACACGCGACCACCACCACTGATATACACATCTGCAGACAAACCGCTAGTCGGCTCGCACCATGGCGGTGGAACATAGCCGGTAGTTTATCCTCGTTAATGACGTTCGAGACCACCATCCACGCAACGAATGTGAACACTGCAAGGGATATAACGGCAGGAACAAAGAAGCCCGCAACACGATCTGCGAATGCTTGAATTGGTGCTTTGGACGTCTGGGCCTCTTCGACGAGTTTGACAATTTGTGCGAGGGTAGTGTCCTTGCCTGAACGCGTTACGAGCATATCGAAAGTCCCAAGGCCATTAACAGTGCCCCCAATGACGCTGTCCCCAGGCTGTTTCAGTGCCGGAACGGGTTCGCCAGTGACAGCGCTTTCATCCACTGTGGAAGACCCTCGTACGACCGTCCCGTCAGCGGGCACTTTATCCCCGGGGACAAGCTTGACAGTATCTCCCACTTGTACTAACTCTGTGGGAATGCGCTTCTCTTGCGTACATGCCGGAGAATCTGTGTAGATCGTGGCCATTGTTGGCGCAAGGGCCATAAGATCTGTGAGGGCAGCGCTCGTCTTGCCCTTGGCACGGTTCTCGAGATAACGTCCGAGAGATACGAACATGATGAGCATGGTACTTGTGTCGAAGAAGGTGAACGGGTGAAAGTCGGGCGTGTTATTAAATGCCCCAAAGAGTAAGGCGAATAATGAATAAAAGTAGGCCGCAGAGGTACCAAGCATGACCAAGACATCCATGGTGGCGGTACCATGTCTAAGGGCCTTGAATGCACTCCTATAGAACTTCTGGCCGACCCAAAATTGTGCGGGAGTAGTTAAGGTGAGAGCGATAAGATCACCGAAATAGATACCGTTGAATAGACGGAAATTGATGATAGGTCGGAGAAATGGTATATGCGGCGCGATCATGCTGAAGAAGAAAACTGGCACTGCGAATGTGAGCGCCCACTTGAGTCGACTGGCCCATTCTTGGATCTCCTTGGTACGGGCAAGTGACTCCTTTTGCGTGGCATCTTCCTGATCTGACAATAACGCATCGAAGCCCATATCCTCTATACGTTCAACTATTTCTCGAGGGCCGATGAGACCTGGTTCGAATTCTATCTTGGCCGTCTCAGTAGCGAGTGAGACGGCAACACTAGTGATCCCTGGCATCTCGCGTAGGCCGGATTCTACGGTGGACGTGCACGAACCACAGGTCAGTCCGTATATGCGCAATGTAACCATATCGGACCGCGCCATTGGTATTTCAGTGGCATCAAATCCTACGTCTGTTATTTCCTGTGAATAATGATGAGCATGCGCCTGAGGTGTCAGTGAGAGACTAACGTTGATGATCTTCTCTGATGTCCATACTAGAGGATCATACTCGATGACACCTCTTTCGGCAAGAAGCGCGACTTTGACTGAATGTATACCGGCCTGTGATCTAAGCATGCCTTCAATAGACTATGACATATGAGTACACGTACAGTGCGTCGGCATGATGCAAGCTCACCTCTACACATGAACCACATGTCATGCCCTCTATTCGTACCTCACATATTCCTGAGCCATTGCCCTCCACGTCAGCGGTTACCAGCGGTTCATCGTCTTCGAGAGGAAGTTCGACGTTTCCAAGGGTTGCGAGTTTTGTTCCCGCTAGGACGTTTGTCATAATACCGGATATTATGGACATGCCTGAAATAGCCCCGAGGGCAAGTCGAGGGGCAAATTGTTTACAATGATGGGACTCTGAGGTTTGGCGGAGAAGATGAAAGAAAGCGCCAGCACTACGATGATTGCAGCTACTTATAGGGCTGTCTGAAGCTAAGGCCCGCCGGACAGAGGAAGGCTTTATAATGAAAGCTTAAGGGCGCAGTTGTAGTAGCTCACCGCATTGTCCAGTCCTATCCAGTGCACCGAGCAACGTCGTATGATACGCTATGCCTTATTCAGGGTATAGTCACGTGGGATACCCCTGTTTTGTTGGGCGATAAGTGTACCACAAATTTAATTTAATTAATTAAATCGAGGGAAGAAGGCACATGAATGATGAAGTACCTGGGTCCTGGAGTCCTGGACCGCCTCGTTTGTAACCACCAGTGACTTTTATCCTTTACCCTACCAGTACGATTACTCTGCCTATGGCTGGGGATATTCCGAGTCCGGCACAGATAAATGAAATGCGCGCAATTTTAGATCAGATTCTAGCAGCGCGACAGGAGTCTTGACCCTAGGCAATGGTGATGAATGTCAAGATCGCAGGATACAATGCGAAAGTACTACACAATGGCGTCGTTATGGCGAGACCAATACCAACCACTACAAAAAACTGTCTCCTGGCATCTCTGTTTCCGTATCCTAAGGCTTGTCATACTGCAGCTAGCCTTGGACGTAGCGAGGCCAGAAACTGTCGCTTCGCTTCCTCAGCGTGAAGCCGTGGATGCACAGCTCCCTGTGATACTGTTGGAAATGGATAATCCACACATTGGACGAAAGGTGAGGGAACCGCAAGGCTGGATGGTCTAGTGGTTAAGACATCCCCCCGGAGTTGGGAACGCCTAGGTTCGAGTCCTAGTCCTGCCACACTTTTGGGTTTTCCACAGATACTAGGGCCTGTTCTCACTAGCTCCTTTCGACCGTGATATAGACGTGTACACAGAAGAAGTCATCAATACACTTATGATGTTTTCCAGCGATAATTTCGGCATAATAAAGGAGGATGAGGAGAAGATGAGAAGGATAAATTTTCGTCGATGCTGTCTACTTGATATAGTTGACTCGCAGCGAAAGACACTGGCCTCGGTCGACCTAGGACTCTCCCACTATCTCTCGAGTTTACAGGGGCCATTCGTTATGTTTTTTTCTCACATCGCACTCCCCTCGCGTTCTAGTTTATGTTTTACTATCTCAGGGGAAGAATTGTGAATGTACAAATACAACGATTTAAAAGTTTTCCAGCTGGCACAGAGACTATGACTCTTCCACCAGCGAGCTCTCGACTCCCTCAAAATCGCAATTCAACCGGCCAATCTGGATGACAGGTTGTAAATCTCCAAGGCTAACAGGACATGACCGCAAAAACGCCCTACACAGAATATATCCGCAAACCAAGTCAATCACTTCGTTATGACCGTCAACCCTTTACTCCCATCGGGAGCAGCAACACGTTTCAGTAAAACTTGTTGGTATTTCTCCCATGCAGCAATGAGCTGCAACAGTATTGAGTGGCCCGCTGAAAGCATCACATTGCAGCACGTACCTCTCTTTGTCTGGAGATCATGCCGTCCAGGAAAATTTGCAGAGTTTTCTTAAAATCCTCCACACGCTCCTGTTCAAATCTCGTCATCTCAGATTTTATCAGTTTTGAGCACTGGTCAAATTCGCGCTTGGCGTCCAGGGCTCGGCGCTCAACCTGAACAGTATTAAGAATTTGCAGACAATGAAGTGAGTGATCACACCTCTGATATTTGGGCAACGGTGTGGCTCATCCGATCTGTAGGCAGACGACCTTGAGCTCGAAGCCGTTCATGGTTTTGCTTAACACGGCGGACGTCAGCGTCAGCATGCTGCCAAGCCGTGTACGTTCGCATGCGAGAGTTGAAAGCCATCTGGAAGACAAGTCAGATGAGACAACTATGAAGCGACGTTGGGGCAACGGACTCGAACAGAGTTGATTAATCTTGAATATTCGTCCGCTAACATACGATCAGTAGTTGCTCGAAGCTGTGAACAGTAGACTTACCGGTAGCCAAAATAGTCATTATGTCCTGTTGTGACTGAGCATTCTGAAACTCCTCAGCCATACGCTCAACGTCGGTCATGGCAGCTAAGGATTGTTGCAGTTGCTTCCCAATATCAGAAACCGACAAATCAGCTATTGAGGCGGCGAACTCTCCAGTTGCGGTAGCCAATTCTGAAATAGGATCAATCATTATACTATACATAAAAAGACAAGACTCACCAGCGCGTTGCTTCGCGGCGACCTCTATTGACTTCACCAATCCACGCAGCTGTGATTCGAGGCCGTCCAGGTATGCACGCTGTTTATCAAACCACTGCAAGAGAGTAAAATCAATAACCTTCTGGAAGAACAACTTGCATGACGAACCTCGTCCGTTTCATGGAAACGCGGACCCGCCAATGTTTGACCGATAGATGCCATCAGTCCCCCCCTTTCGTGTGAAATTTCCGCTTTCCTATGTTTGATCTGCATGATGTTTAAGCTAAGAAAAACTCAACCAGGAACATTGTATGACGCACGTCTAAGGAAAACGTATCACTTTCTAGAAACAACTTGAGGTCAGGGTCCTTCACCAGCACTGGGTGGTTGACAATCTTTTGGATGCATTTCTCGAGCCCCATTCGCCGTTGCTGTACGAATGTCTCATCGAAACGTCCAAAAGGATTCTTCTCTGGGACAGGAGGGACAACGACGCCCGGATTGTTCATTGAAAGAGTTTCGTATAGCCATAAAAAGTCTGAATACCGACGTAGCACAGAGAATACTGACTTCTGGAAAAGCTGGGAGGTCGTCTGGGAGGCTATCTAAGTGATTCTGTCGGCGGCGCCAAACAAAAAGCGGCTCACTCGTGTGTGGACGGTATACATGGTGAACGAGCGAATTGGGTCACCCACGCGCTGAGGGTCGTCGACCGAAATGACAAAGACAGGAGCCGACGAATCACTGCTCCTCGAAGTAGGAGCGGGTGAAGTTGCGACCTGCTGAGTGGTATGAAAGTTGGTTTATGATCCTCGTGCGAGTACTCACCTGAGGAGAGTTTATCCTGTCTATGCCTTTGAATTTAGCAGATTGACCAATTGGCTTGTCATCATCATCATCTTCCTCCTCGATTGTAGTGTTCACGATGGGTGAATGAATGGGTGACAGTTGGTCATTGGCACCCCAATCAGACTGCCAACCTCGATGAGAGTCCCCTCCCAATGTAACACTCCCAAAGGACTGATCGACTACCGGAGGTAAGCCCTGCTCCAGCTGTGAGGTGTGAGGAAGATTGGCGACCTCGGCAGACGGAAATGTCGTGGGCGAGGATGGGGATTGCTCTTGGTGGGGTGGTGTTGCTTCTCTGATTGGCTTTTCATCGACATGCGCGGAAGAGCCTGAATGAGCCTCAGAGATAGTCGTTGTATGCTCTTCCACGCTGTACGTGGATACCCTGAAGCCAGGTTTACGTGGGGAGACAGCATCTGTGCTATGCTCATCGTCATGATCCTCGGCAGTCACTGCAGCAGCATCCAGTGGGTCAGCTGTACTGTTCTGATCGCTATGCCCGCGGTCGCCTGTGACATACGACTCAGTCGTAGGTGAAGGACTACTACTGCGCTCAGGCTCGTCCTCGAAACCGGTTCTGTAGTAGTCGAAATCATTATGGGTTGGTCCTGGCTCAGTAGGTTGATGCGAGAAGCTAGACCATGGGTCTGGCGAAGATGAACGTTTAGCAAACGGGTCTTCAAACGGATTCTCCTCGAGGACGCTCCGTGAGGGTGCGAGAAGGTCGTCAAAACCGTCCATATGGAAATGAATATGGAGGACCGGAAAAGGGTGAAGTGAGGCAGCACTAGTATATACAGTAAGTCGTCGAAGTCTACCTTATACTTATGTATGCCGCGAAGTCGTCATGTCACATAATCATAATCAGCTATGTACTGCGTCAAGATATATCCACATCGTAGTCCTACTCAAACGGCATCTCCTCCACAGCATTTCCAAGAGATATCCAATTAGCAAGCACACCGTCAGCGAAGGCTTGCTCGTCACGAGCAAGGTCCTGCACCAACTTGCTGAGCAAAACATTCTCCCTATTGTGCAGCACCACACGGAGCTCATGCCACATCCTAAGTAGATTTATGTAACAAGCACATAATCGCAATTATGGATTACTCACGAAGCACGAATAAACACCCTTCGGTTCATGAGTGAAGAGATAGTTGCTTGGTCTTTCTCTATCAGACCAACAAACCGATCAGCTTCCTCGTGCCAGCCGTCCTTCTGAGCAGCCTTGATACCCTCAAGCTTCATGGAATTCGAATCAACTCGTTTCTTCAACCGGTCGACATTGTCGACAGAGAGACGGTCGCGACGAACAAAAAGATCTCGCATTGCAATATACAGATCTCTTTGACTCTGCATCATGGGAGACAAAGGCGTCAATGACATACTTATCGCTCACATGAACGAACCCACCTTCAACGCCTCCAGCGTTGAGTAGAGCAATGTATTTGTCTGAAAGGAAGCATTCAATACGAGGCAGAGAAACCGAGTAGAGACACTGACTCGTTGTTCCAGTAAATCAGACTGCTGTTGCGTATGAGAAGCGACATGTCCAATGCCCTGTCGTACGCCGTCACACAACTCGCACTCATCCCCCCTCCAGCACCGTCCGTTCACTTCAACGACGGCCCTCAGCACATTGGTCAGGCGCGCTAGATCTGCCTGATCATCCGATTCAAAGTTATCGGAATGCGAGGTGCGTGTGGACAGAATTGACAAAGACCCAGAAACCAACGACGCCGTTGATGAAGCGGGGCCAGGGACGTGATCATCATCCAGAGAAGGATGCGAGGAAGAAGAGAAAGGAAATGTGAAGTGAGCCGGTAAATAGGTACGCCTGATACTTGAAGGGATCCGTACCGCAGCTGATTCGCGTCTCTTTATTATGCGCTCAGTTAATACGCATATCCTCTGCCACTGCTCTATCAACGGATTGATTTTCCCCCGGACGAAACTTCAGACATCTTGAGCGAACGGCTGAGATGATGAAAAAGATACACATACGCAAGCTTCTCTTCAAGGTCACTTGGGACAGTAATTTCTTCTATCCTATCGATTCGTTTGCTTGCAGATTCTTCCTCGAGAGACACCGCAGTGTGCTTCCGCCAGTTCTCGAAAGAAGGTTCCGAAAGGAAGGTCGCAAGTACACCGTCCTCCTTGATCACCGGATGATTTCTGAACAACCTTCAATCCAAGGTACCGAATAAGGGCGGTAGGCACATACGTCACAGCGTTCAGAAATCTAGCAAGACCTTTCCTGTAACAGGTATTTCAGATGTTCATGACTAGCAAACAGCATGTATACACGCACCTTCGTTGCTCAATGAATGAAGCGTCAGCTGTAAGCCGTGTAAGAATCAAACCAGAAATATGAAACTACACAACTCACGCTGCACGCGCTTTGGCGGAAGGGCAGGTAAGAGACGGAAAGGGTATCGTCGTACCAAGCAGTCCCATAGAAAAACAAACTCGGAATACCGGCGATGAACAGGTGCGCCGCGCTACGTGCCATATCACATTAGTATATTCGAACGAGATGTACAAGTGCACTCTCACTTCAGTCGTGATCTCATACACCGTATACCGATTCAGGATGAACCCCTGCTGCCCTTGGATAGTCACGTCCACATGTTCTTGTTTATTCCACCATTCCCTTGGAAGCCCGGACCCCGCTAAACTCGAGGTAGCTCCTCCACCATTGATCGTCGTCGCACTTCGAGGGGCAGAAAGGTCAGTTCCCCCTCCGCCATTGCTTGCAAATGGAGGTGCGCTCCAAGGGTCTAGAGTAGCCTGTCTGTAGGTTGAGTAGGGCGAGGAAAAAGTGGATGTGTTTGGTTGCAGGGTATCAATGCTAAGAAAAGGTTCGGGTAGATTGTCTTCTGCAGCGAGGGCGGCAACTTGTTCGATGCTAATGTCTACAAGAGTCAATCTATGCATTGGTATATCTCATAATTGAACAAACGAATAGCACACCTTTGCCGGACTGAGCAAGCGCCAATAATGCGAGTGCCACGAAGAACTCCAACTTGGACACCCTCGGTCGAGAGCTTACGAGGTTCACGATCTGGTCTGGAGATGAGCATCGTTTGTCTCGCTGCCAATTACTCCATCACTCACCTTGTCCACGGTAGTCGCAGGTAATCTAGACGTCGACAAAACACGAGACAGCGCATTCACTGATATTTCTCCCGAGTGTGTTACATCTACGACTGCAAACGCTCTGTTGTATGAATCCGGAACATTCGATTCCGCTGTCCAACCGTCAGACGCAGTCACGGATCCTTCAATTAAATGCACACCTATTACCGAGCTAAGAGCCGTCGTCACACCTGGTACGGGTTGTGGTGAAGGCGAGGGCGCAGCACTCCATGGATCGTCGTAAATTGAGGCAGCCAGCGGATTCTCGTCAACGAAACTGCCGCCAAGACCGTTGACAGGCGCGGAAGCGTATCGTTGTGCTGGCCGCGGTGCGTTGAACATCCTGGCTCAGCAGCAAATGGCGGTAGTTGTAAATTATGAATGACCTTCAACCTCAAAGTGGTTAAGTCACCAAACAGCTATAGACCGCATGTTTGCACCATGCCAATAACTGGAGGCTAAACTAGTGGTCTACCGTGCACAAAGCCCACGAGACACCACGTTCGTGGGCAGTGAGAAAACAGTACGGTACCAGCCTGAGTACTATCCCGGCGCGCGCCATGAAATGTCCCGGAGATGTATTACAATCGTACGCTGAGTATACCACCATAAATGAATCGAAGCCAAAACCTTTATGTACAAAACTTCCGTTGTGCATGCTACTTTAGCGCGATGCACACACCTCTAATCTTGTCTCACAAAACTTCAGCAGTAACCTTCCCTGCGAAGTGCAGCGTCCACGACGACAACAAGCGCTTGGCATTGACCGTCTCTCCATCGAGCCTGTATATATAGCGCGTTTAATGATGCTTGGTTGCAAAATTCAAAACTACCACTTACCCAGGCGTACCATATGTCAACGGCGCCATGTAGAGGAACATCAAGAACATGATGAATGCGAATACACCTACTACCACGGGCCCTCTCATGCCAAGATCGGCGTACTCCGAACGCTGCAGTCTCGTCATTCGTCCTATGATACTGATCGGGTAGTTAATCGTATCAGATAGGACGAAGCTCAGAACGGCACCGGCAAGGAGGGCAGATGCGAGATGTGATGGGAGATAGTGGTGGATGAAGAGCTGCCGACCCATAAGGAAGAAGGGGAGGTAGTGCACAGCCCATATCAAAAGGAAGAATCCAGCAGAGTTACATAGGCGGCCACGGACGGCTAAACTGAAAGTCAGAATGATAATCGCTCAAAGAACAGGTCTACTGACCATCAGGGATGGGTTGAATACCACGACGACGGGCAAGGAGGTCAGCACCGAGGATACCAACGTAAATGGACAATGCGATGACACAAGTCCACCAGCCAATAATGTTGCCAATAAGATAAATCTGCTTTTGCTCATCGTTTTCTGTCCAGAAACTGATCCCGCTGATGAGGAAAGGCCAGTTGATCGGGCCGCTAGCATATGGGTGTGATGAAGTGAGACCTGCATTGTGCTGGAGCATCAACAACTGCAACTCAGCGAACTTCTTAAAGAAGCTCATTTTCTTGGGTTCCTTCGGGGCATGATCGACAGAGAGACCTTCGGGGTCTAGATGAAGGTCGTTATATTCAAATGCGCCAAACAAAGGATTCCACTAACTTTCAGTCGAGATGACTTGGTCGACGAACCAAGTCGCGCTCTTCTCCGTGGGGTTTTTGTTACCGTTGATCTCCTGTTGCTTGAACGCCCACTCCGGCAACTGCTTAGTATGAGTCCACATCGACACCCTGGTGGAACCATGGACAAGCCTGAAGTGGCTGGATTTGCTCTTCCATGGATCATCGGGGTTGCCGTCAATGATATTCAAGTAGAATAGGGTATCATTGTGCCTTGAATGATCATCCTTGGCCCATGTAGTAAATTCCTGGTTTGTTGGCATGAGAGGGGATGCGACATCGTGGGTAAGTAAGAGTGTTTCTGTGTTGACATGCAGAAGCTGGATGACATCGTCATGGTGGACAACACGACCGCGGCCGGCCTCGGGAAGAGCTTTTGTGGGAATGATCTGCCAGTGGTTGTTGATATCATCATGTCCATAGCCGGTGACCTGTTGTCCTTGACTACTGATACGACCATCGTCATACTGCAAAGGGTACCGCTCGGCATGCGAGTGCAAGAAAACCTTGGTGTCCTTGTGTTTCATAGTGACGACGTCGTAGTAACGGAGCTCTTCAAAAACGAGGTCAGCAAAAAAGAAAGCTCGATGCAGCTAGCTCCAAACCTTGGCTGTTCATCAAGAGTTCATTACCGATGAGAGTCTCCTGGAATGCAGGGCTCATAAAGGTATCACCAGCCCCAGAACGCGTGAGGACGGCAAAGTGCACGTAGAAGAATGATAGGTATATGATGAATGGGACGACGATGAGGCCTATTGCTCTTGCCATGAAGTGTTTCCAGAAATGTTCCTTAGGATAGGGTAAATCGCATGCCTAAGGCATTGGGGAGATAAAGCCTACCATGGTAAATCCCTTCTTATGGTCCAAGATATCCCAGAGGTCAACTAACACAGCAATGCCTATGGTGACGACAGTCAGAATGCCGTTTACTTTCGAACCCCACGTGCAGGCCATGAAGAAGCCAGTAGCGATCAACCAGCTCCACCATTCAACTGTGAATTCCCTATCAAGGACGCTCAGCACACATCATTTGGGGGGAACAACTGAAGCGCACCGGTAGCGGAGTTTGCGAAACCGGATGTATGAGTATATTGTAAGTGACATGAAGAATATCAATGTCGCGTCCAGGAGAACCAACCGTGATTGCGCAATGTGGGCATTGTCTGTGAAGACACGTTAGACACAGACCATGGATCCCTTAAACTTACACGTACCGAAGAGAATGATGCAGGCGGAGAAAGCAGCGACAATAGTAGAGTAACCTGTTTCCTTCATGATTGCATAGACCACGGGAACCGTAAGACTTCCAAGAATTGCGGGCAATGCACGCATGCCGACATATGGTACATGATTCTCGGTGTAGCTGTCCCCGATGTTTTCGAATGTGAAATGACCGTCAAACCCAACGAACCAACCGGCGAGCGCGAATAATAGTTTTGCAAACGGTGGGTGGACGTCGAAATAGTACTCGCGAGTGATGTAAAAGGCGGCAAACTTGCCAAAGTGCACTTCGTCAAAACTGCCTACGCGTCAGCGACCCACAACGTAGGAATGAAAAATGGGCGCTTACACAACTTGATCTGGTTGATTGATTTTGTAGAAACGAAGCGCGAATGCTATCGCCGTCAGCACACCCACCACTGCAGCACTTGCTTGTGGTGTATCTAAGGCTTTTTCAAATGCACTCCGGGAATTCTGTATAACAAGAAAGCATCAGACACAGAAGACTGGTAATAGCGAATTCAACATACGGGATTCTGGTAAATGGCGTGGACGTGGTCATCATCATCCTGGTCATAGGTAGCAGCAGAGGGAACAGGACCCTTTATTCTCTGACGTGCTTTGGAAGGGCTCGCCATCGCGGTTGAGTGGTTTGATGTTTGAGCGTTATAACCACGAATATTGTTGACTTAACCGTCACGTGGCACGCACTAAAATACCAGCTTCATCATGTAAGCTCAGAGCTCAACACTATAAAGTCCGTGGCACGCAAGGTCACTGAGTCCCTGACGACACATAGTTTACTCCATATCTGATAGTATGAGTTACATAAAGTGTTTTTGCACCCGCTATTACTTATCATGCTCGCTGAGCGCGTCCAGTCAGTTCCAAAAGCATATCCTCTATGCGTTTCTGCCGCTCCTCCATACTCTCAATACGTTTGAACCATCGAACCATACTTGAATCCTCAGAGCTGGTCTCCTCTGACTCTTGGGCAGTTTCCGGTTGATCATTCTGCAGGCTGGCAGAGAGCGACCCAGAATCATCGAATGCTTCTCGACGCGTATTAGTCATGGGCCAAGGCGATCTGCGCTGAATAGTAGGGGTCGGATCGGGGGTGTCAATCGGACGTCTCCCAGATTGTATTGACGCCAACCGGCGACGACTGGCTGGGCCGTAGCTAACGAAGTGTAGTGGAGTAGACTGTGGGAGTCCATCCTTCGGGACATCATCGTCCACCACCAGAGGCTGGAAGACCTGTGCAAGTGGACTCATGCCTTGCGCCATATCATCGCGATTAAATTGTGAGTTGACGCGTCGACGGAGAGCAGAGATACCAGATGGCTGGGATGCCTGCCACGTTGGAGGTTCAGGCTGTGATGGTGATGGCGGTTGAACGTTGGTTGATGGCAGTTCGAGGCGCGGTCGAGGTGGACGTTGTCGCTCTGATTGTGATTCCTTGAGAGAGCGAGCAGGACGAAGCGAAGTCTCGTGGTCAGACTTTCGAGACGGACGCCTCTGAGCTATGGCGCCCAGTGGGGGAAGTTCGCCATAATCCCCAGTATCCAGTGCGCTATTATCCATTTCTTGCTCCACTTCAAAGATCTGAAACGACACCTCAGAGAAGCCCCAAGTAGCCGAGAAACGCTCACTGACGATGTCAATATCACCCCCTGAGCCTACCAGTCCCTCGAAGAAAGCTGTGATGACGTTTGAAAACTAGTCCATAACAATTAACATGACTTACACATCCGCTTCAAGGAACGTGGCAACGTATCAAAAACCCTCTCCGCAGCAGAAGTGACAGTGTCATAGAATCCAAGAGAACCATTTTTCTTAGATTGCCCTTGATGAACGGTGAACAAAGAGTGAATACTAGCGCTTCTAATGACTCACGTTCATAAAAAGCAATAATGAGCAGGATCGGGAAATTTGTGGCTCTGGGTCGCCCTGTTAGTTGGAGAAAATGTAGTACGGTGAATGGTCACAAACCTGATCATGAAAACGTTGACCTAGATTCATTAAACTTTACTGATTCTAAGACATGAGCTCTAGCGCTCACCTTGTGAAACCACCTCGGGGATAGTACGTAGCTAGAAGGAAGGAGAATACAAAGAGCCAGTAGGTTGACTGGAGGCTGGTATGAAAACAACGAGTCGGCCTTGACACTGGTTGCGAGCTGTTAGAAGCAAGGTATGGAAACTTTTTCAAATGACACTTGCCCTTCAATCGTAGATACGGCCCTTCTAAACATTGCCTGTGTAAAAAGATAGAATGAAAGAGTTGTATTTGATCTTGTTTAAAGTTTTACCTCCGCTGCGGCATCTTCGTTGATCCTCGCGAAGGTATTCGAGAGAATCTGAGTAAAATATGTTGACATTTCAACAATTCAACACAATTACTCTGAGCTTACAGAAACAAGAACTGTTGTCGAAAATAGTCAGACATGGTATTCGTAAGAACTCGCGAACACAATCTCACCAGTCAGTAACAGTGTATTACTCAGACACGCATAAGTGATCATGAGGATGGGTCCAAAAATGAAGTCGAATTCAACTGACGAGATAAACTCCATTAAAATTCAACATTAGACAAGGAAGAGCTCACAAGCTTTGTCAAAGCCACTAGCATCGAGGCCGAACCACAAGTCAAGCATCCACCACGCAATTGTCCTACAAGAAATTATTACGATATATTGTGACATTCAACAGCTGAATACGTACCCTGCTGAATATCTGGCGAGGAAACCAGTTAATATAGTTACCCTTATGCTAGAAACACTATCACGGACCGGGCGTGATCTCGACTCAACCTGTATAAGCCAAATTGAACACAGGAATAACGTCATAGAGACGATTGCACTCACGTCCACAAAGCATACAAGAATCCACAAAAACAGAATGCAGCGATCAGCATGAGAGCTACAAACTGCATCATCATCGCACGGAGTGACAAAACCATTAAGTTATTTTTGAGTGTGACAAAGGCGAGCCTACATGATGAATATCAGTCTTTCGTAGTCGCGGCTACTGGATTAAAGGAGCACCGTGGAAACATCAAGCATGCAATGAGAGCGAGAAAATCTATGCCAAGGTCCTGAGCCCGATGATCTGCAGGTATAATTTGTTACTTGGGACGAGTGTATGTACCGAAGGTGACCCACTATGGCTGTATACGCCGTACAGTCTGCAAAACGCATAGACGCAGTACGTGGTCACTATAGGAAACCGTCAATGGGCAAGTTATACAATATGTCATTAGTCAGTTTACCGAATGCTAGGTCGAAGCCATTCTTTAGCTGCTGTCAATCACGGAAATCCTTGTATGCGAGCGATTTCGCTCACCCAAGTGCCCTTAAAATATACTTTGAATACATTAGTTACTCGAACTTATGCTGTCGGTGATGAAGATCTACCTTTGATTCCATGCTCTTGCATGGCTGCAACCTTTTCCAGCGTGAACCCAAGGCCATACACCATAAACAATGATTCGGCAACGTTAATCCTCGAGCGTTCGTTTAATTCAATAGCAACCACAAAAAGGATAAATAAGACGAGGAAGCTAGTAGAGAGGTGTTAGCATAACAAACAGACAAACTTATCTTGCCTTACTTGAAGTAGTCCAATACAGAGCGGATGGCGGGAACTTTGAGGCTGTAACACTCGGATGAGTTGCAATTTGTGATAAAAAGGCGCTGCCCACCGGTAATGGTCCAGTAAAGGTGCTTTGTGTGGATCATAGAAATGAACAGGCTTTTGTTTGTACGTCTACATTGCAGTTCTAAGATTGGTGAAGTTAATCAAGTACAACGGCTTACATCGGACAAGATCGAATGACTACTTTCCGCCTGATATACACATTTTCCACTGAGTCGGGAATGTCAGTACTCAAGACAACGTCCAAAGGATCAACATACATCCAGATAGCATCAATGACCCTTTGGCACGGAGAGCTTTTGATGAAGCGCCTTGCCTTGCTTATGATGGCCATCTCGATTGCATTTCCAACGCGTTCCTCGAGATCGTCGTCGCGTTCATTTCTTGCCATTTCAACGATGTGAGGGTCGGCACCTGACCACACTTGCCAGCTAGTTGTCAGGACAAGGGCCAAGTTCAGCATACTGCTTCCATTGTCTCTTAGGCAACGGATAGCAAGTATCTCGCATAGCATGGCGCGAGTAGAGGACAATGGGCCTGTTGTCAGGTTGTCCCGGTCACGTATGAAATATGTACGGTTGAGGAGGAAACAGAATACGACGGATCTGTTTCCAGCTCGCTGAATCGCATTGTATTTCTCCTCTAGGGGACGAACGAGAGTGTAGGTCAAGTCAGGTGCGGTTAGCTGCCCCAGACTACGTTAGGAGTTGAATTCCAGAGCAGAAGGAAGTGAGCACTGACTGCCTCGAAGGTCAGGTGTGTGTCTGTACATACTTTCAGCATAATCACTATACTTCCGAGTATTTAGAAGTTGACTTGCCTATGTAGTGCTATTATCGCATGGGTCAGTTGTGGACATCATTGGAAATTACAAAGAAGCGTACTATGACGTCCTACCCAGCAAATGTTAGAGATTCTGAAGGAATAGGAAGCATTGGTACATACCCCACGAATCATATGAATAATAGGCCAAACGACGACGCATTCATGACTCAGTAAAGGTTGTCGTTCTGCCTGAGCTTCTGTCATGGTATATGTGTTAGCTGGACATGAGGAACGAGGTCAGGGAGAGTCTGCTCCGCAACTGCCATATTTTGAGCTCCGACAAGCACGCGTCTGACCGCGTGAACGCGACTCTCACCGACGCCAGACCGTGACGACCATTAGAGCCTGACTCTGCATGCAGGCGGTACAACGAAATGCGGGGCAGCCGCCCCAAGTAAAAATTTATAACGCTGTCTATTCATCGGTCCAGGTCAGTTCTCAACAATTTATAGTACCCAAGTAATAATTAACACGGTCGCGTCACGCTGCTACTAGGTCTATGAATGTATGGTTCGCGGCATCGCTGTGATGCGCCGACGCGGTGACTCGTTTGTCAATGCTACTCAGATTCTCAAAGTTGCAGGCATCGAGAAGGGTAGGCGTACGAAGATCCTCGAGAAGGAAATCCTCCCGGGTAAGCATGAAATCGTCCAGGGTGGTTACGGGAAGTACCAAGGAACATGGTTTGTGCAATCATTACATTTGTATTCAGGCGTATATACTGAGCATGTTGTCAGGATTCCCCTGGAGCGTGGTAGAGACATTGCTGCCCAGTACGGTGTCGCCCCTCTACTCGTTCCTTTATTCGATTTCACCCCGAGCACGAATTCCCTGGGGTCGCTCTCCACAATGCCAACAGCATCTCCGCGGCCTCTCTCTGCTTCCGCATCTTTCCCAAATCTTGGTACCTCTGGAGGCTACTCACAGTCAGGACTAGCCCCTCCTCCCATCATGCCAGGTTCTGCCCTTCGCCTCCTGAACCAGGGGCGTGCTCAAGGTCTATTTACTCCATCAACATCTTCTCTTGCTCCAAATAGACTATCGACATACTCTTCGACACCCTACCAGAGTGGTTACGCGCAGTCACCATCCTCAGGAGCAGTATCTCCGACGCCACCGCCGATTCAGTCCTTGAAACGAACCCGATCCGATTCTGAAGTAGTAGCGGGTACACAGCAGGCTTTTAGATCCTCACAACCATTGCTGGAAGCACCTGATATACAAATGTTAGACCGATCCCGTCCGCCTTCTGTGGCGCCTCCGGGGAACGAGGAGGACGGCCCATCTCCTGCGAAACGCGCTCGTAAAGAGCCTACCCCATCCCAACCAGACGCATCTCAGGCTTCTGGTAGAAAGTTGTCTAGCGCATCCGTAGTGTCACAGTCGACTGCTGCTCTCCCTCCGACTCGCCCCCTTTCGCGCATTCACCCAGGTTCGCCCCATCCGACAAATGCCATCTCGCGTCAACCAAGCATATCAACATATGCAGATGGGAAAATGATCAACGGTGCCGACATCGATAGTACCACCCTTCGCTACTCCACCAAACCTAATTTCCTCCGCGATCCCTCTGCTCTTCGAGACGCCCGCCGTACCAGACTTATTGCTGCTATTTGTCGACAAGATGATCCTACTGCCGTACTTGACCTTCTGCGCGAATTAACGCCAGACCTATCTTCTCCCATTGACGTGGACACCATACTAGATGACAAGGGCCACACTGCTCTTCACCTCGCCGCGAGCATGGGCCGGCAGAATACCATGTCTCATCTCATCTCAGCTGGTGCAGACATCCACCGTGGCAACTTTGCCGGTGAAACACCTCTCATGCGTGCGTCCATTGACACGCACAACTTCGACCAGCAATGCTTTGATGCCCTCATCGACTCTCTGCATTCCTCTATCCGCACACTTGACACATCAAAAAAGTCTGTGTTGCATCACATCATGTATCTGGCAGGTATTCAAGGGCGCGCGCTCTGTGCGCGATATTACCTCGATGAGATCTTCTTGAGGGTAGCACAATTCCAGGGCGGGGACTTTAAGTCTATTGTTGATTTGCAAGATGAATACGGAGACACGGCTCTCAATATTGCAGCGCGTGTGGGGAACAGGAGCTTGGTGCGAACGCTCCTCGAAGTTGGTGCTAATCGAATATTGCCCAATAAATTGGGTCTACGGCCTGGTGACTTTGGCGTTGAGGTCGAGGTATGTTACGATAATCTAACATGTATGACGTTGCTGGTATTGAATGTCTGTCCTTCTAGGAGTTCAGCGGTGGTCCAAGAGCTGAGGACATACTTGCATCATTACGTTCAGGACCTTCGGCACCTATCCAGAAGAGTCAAGACATAATTGCAGGTACGTATCACCTTCTCGGTGTGGCAACAGCACTCTGACGTCTTGTCCTAGATATGACAGCGATGATTCAGGAGCTCAGCACCGAATTCTCCAGCGAGATCAAATCAAAGCAAGATTCCCTTGATCTGACGCAAGCTCACCTTCGGGCAGCCACACGCGAGCTTTCCGAACAGCGAAAGCAGATCCAGGTATGGCAAGGTCGGTGTGGGGAGCTTGATAAGGTGCATCAGCGGATACGGAATCTCGAGAAGGCAATTGCGGACGAAGACCACTTCGACTGGACAGGTCGGACGGACCTTGCAGGTAGAGACGGACGCGAGATGGCTGGACCTGCTTTCCAATGGCGTGGACCAAGCTCGACGATGATGGGCATGCCAGGATCTATGGATATTTCGTTTAGCGTGGAACTAGACCCTTCATCACCTACCGGGGACTCGGTCTCGAGCTTGATACGATTACGGCGGCTGAAGCTATGGCACGTAAGGATGGAGGAGCTCATGCAGGAAAGACTAAGGTCCCTCCAGGGTGCGAGTGCCGAGAAAGAGTACCAGTGCAAGAAGGTCGTTGCGCTGTGCACAGGTATCCCTATCGACAAAGTCGAAGATGTGAGTGGCTTGATGGTGGAGAGCGTTTGGCGTTTACTTACCCGTTTCTAGATGCTGGAAAATCTTGTAGTAGCAGTCGAGAGTGAGGCGCAGGTGGTGGACATAGTCCGCGTGGCTGGATTTATGCAGAAGGTGAGCCCCAGATTTGCTCCGCTTACCCTGATTCAGGGCAGCTCATTGACTCTCCTCTTCAATTCATTTTTCAGGTTAGGGATGGACTTATATAATTTCATTTATTGACTCGGATCATGCAAATTCATGGGGATCCGTTTTTCATCCGAACACTGTACGCGCTAGCAAGCTTTTTTTTTT
>PVYE01005172.1:0-34723 GCA_002995055.1 Rhizopogon rudus
GGCACAATCACCGGACCGCCCGAGCCGGTAGGTTAGGTTTCAAATTCCGTCAGGACCTAATTACCGTACACCTATCGTTGGACCGCCAGGCCCACCTCATCATGAAGTAAAATAATTTAGATTTCTTCAGTTGTATTTTGTGCTATGGACTAGATGCTACTACATTACGCGTATTCAAAGCTCTTCCTTACAGTATCATACTACATCCTCATTATGCAAAGCCAAAACCATGTCGTCAATGTCGTCGCAACAGTCCGAGTCGGTCAGTTGTGCCATATTCTTTCACACTATAAAGGAATCAACTTACTGAAGTGGATGCTGTAGCTCCCAGGCCCTTTTCTGTTTCCAGCGAGAGAGGAAGCTGCAGTCAACGAGAATCTATCATTAGCGAGCGTCTGAAGTGCCAGTACTTGACCTCTGCCTGTGGTCCTATGGACAAGGACAACTTGAGAAAGCACTCCATCCATGAAATACCCGACGTCAAGCCCCGCAGATGAAGTAAAGAAAAATACAGAGGAAAGTGTACCCCAAGAATCAAGATCTGCCCACATCTTGATGCAAAAACTGTCAGGTTCACGTTCGGATCTCAGGCGTGAATGGACTTCCAGTTCCTCTCAGCTAACCCAAACTCGAAAGGTAAGTAATGAGCCCAGTTTCCAAGGTCATGATCTGAGAGTGGCACGGGAGGTTTAATGCGAGGAAGACGTGAAGAAGTGAGCCATGCATCACTTCCTAGACGCTGCTGATTTCATTGCACATGCAGTAGTAGATGTTGCACTTTCTTTGTAGCTACTGAAGGCGTTGTCGACGCATTTGGTGACGGGTTCGAGGATAGCAAATATGTCGAGACCTTTAGAGCCGGAATTACAGGATGATGATGGTGACCTTGAGGTCTTCCTGAGTGGCCACATACAGGACGTGAGGAGCATAGACTAGGGTAGAATACCGTGACTTGAACCGAAGTTTCAAACTTTTGATTTCCTAATCGGCGCCTCCGAAAAAAATGACAAATCTCATTATTCTTGGAAACAGCTGTAATAGCCAGCGAAATGGCGAAATGACTGAAAGTCCTTGCTTACTGGTACCCTTGAGCAAGTTGCAAATGTCTCGTTATCACGGGCTGCGCATTTACCGGCAAGTCTCAGGATCTCGACAGCGGCAAGGTACTCCAGTACTGGCTGCTATCATACGATGGCTGTAGCTTATGTATTGATACGTTGTTGAGTGAGCTTTGCAGTGGACACATTGGCGAGTTCTGCCTTGCATTACAAATCTAACGGAATCGGTGAAGTTTGATATGATTAAAACCTTCTGGATCAGAAATGATAGGAGTCTTTAGCGTCTGCTTGCCATTCGACACACCATTATATTGGCATATCAAGTGCTGGGCGCAAGGAGAATGTTACCAAATAGTAATAGTGCCGCATGTTGTTGATATACCAATATACAGACATCCGTGGGCATGCGATACGAGGTTGTTGGAAATATAAGATAAATAATGACATCGTGCTATGAGGTTTTTGGTGATGGCCACTGGCGAGAATTTTCACTCTGGTTCCGGAGCGTGTATTCGGCTGATCAATAGTATCAGGTTTCTACAGCCTGTCGATGCATGGATCATGAGCACGGTCATCGAACATCTCAAGCCTCCAACCCGATAGTAATCGTCGGTGTGACCAAGCTGTGAACTAGATGTTTATTGGTAAATTAGAGACTCGAGAGCATTATTATTAGAAGTCCTGTCCATCGCAAACTTCGCTCGAGAACATACCCTCTGAGACACAAGCTCAAGTCTCCTTATCCATTCTAGCAAGTTGATCCACGAGGTCGTCCATCACGTCCTTCTTAATCTCACCAGTACTGGGTTCGCTATGAGTAGCACGAAGGGGCACGAGTGGCACAGCAGGGTCAAATCCCGGGGCAACACGTCTTAGCACCTCCCGTTTCCGCCTGTCACGTTCCTCGTCTCTGGCACGGATATATGCTTCTCGTCGTGTGGTGTGTGCAGCGAGAGTTGTCCTCCGAGAGGACTCGACTGTGAGTAGGTGTGGTTCTAGTGTGTAAGGATAGGCAAACTGTGTGACATGTGGAAAGTGAAATGCTAGGATGAGTTGGGACCTACGTATGGGATAACGCTGTCAGGAAGGGGGTGAATATCGGGTGGTAGGTGGACCTGTGAGTGGTTATGTGATGTTGCGGGGTGATATGGCAGGGGAGTGCTCACTGGGGGCGGTACGCGGAGACCAGGGGACTTGATGAGTGGGACGTGGGCTGCTGGTGCATATGGTGATTGAGCTAGGGAAAAGTCAAAATCTTTTCATGAAAAAGATATTGTGAGGATGGCTTGCATTGATCTGGCATGGGTGGAAGAGGTCAACCTTGACATATCCTAAATTGGAAAATCTCGATTTCGTGACTACATAACTTTTTACATTGGCCTCATCGTCAACGCGTGCTCAGCATCGGTATGGTAGCCGCTCCCACCGACGTCAAGGTTTACACAGTCAACGGCGCAGTAGCAGGTTCTTCTTCATCCATTCCAGACTGGCTCACCAGAAAACGGTCAGCTAGGAAGGGTGGCAAAGGAAAGCGCGTCACTCGGGAACATGTAGAAGGTGCTATCGAGCTTATACAAGGATTTGAGTTCCCAGAGGCCAGCAACAAAATCAAGACAACCAGAGATGGCCACCATGCAATCGCTACAGGGACATATAAACCCCAGATGAGAGTCTGGGATCTTGACGAGCTCAATCTAAAATTCGAGCGACATTCGGATGCAGAGAACGTTGATTTTATTGTGAGTAAGTCTTCCTTACCATCTCTCGAACCATGCTTAACACCGGGTAAAGATTCTCTCAGATGACTGGACAAAGATTATACACCTACAAAATGATCGCACCATCGAACTCCACACACAAGGCGGCTTCCACTACCGCACACGCATACCCCGCTTCGGTCGCTCCCTCGCATACCACTTCCCATCTTGCAGTGCCCTCTTCTCGGCTTCAGGCAACGAAATTTACCGCCTCAACCTTGAGCAAGGCCGTTTCCTAAATCCTCTCGTTCTCCAAGATACACAGGACGACAACATTCTCGGTGTAAACTGCATCGACATTAACCCTGCTCACAACCTCCTCGCGTTCGGCGTCGACGGTAATGGAACCGTCCAATTCTGGGATCTTCGTTCGAGATCATCTGTTGGTATACTTCGATTACCGACAAGTCGACTCGTATCGCCCACTGCGCGGCATACGGCCTCTCTCATACCAGGCACAGAAGATGCGGCCGGTGCACTCAGTCTGGGAGTGACCGCCCTCGCTTCTCGCTCAGACGGGCTATCGTATGCTGTAGGAACTTCTACAGGTCATACTCTACTATACGATATCCGGTCCCCCCAACATTTTGCACTCAAGGACCAAGGGTATGGCCTCCCAGTACGCCACCTCACCTGGATCGAAGGCGGAAACCGACTCGCAGGTGACGGTATGGTATTGAGCGCAGATAAAAAAGTCATCAAGATCTGGGATCGGAATTCCGTGGGTTGTCCTTATCCTGTAGCTCTTCGCGGTAGTACTCATTCCCCACTTTTTCCAGCCCTCTTCCAACTTCGTCTCGATCACTCCCGCGAATGATCTCAATCATATCCATCACGTCCCAGGCAGCGGGCTCTTCCTCACAGCAAACGAGGGCATCCAAATGGCTACATACTATGTACCCGCCCTCGGTCCCGCACCGCGTTGGGCCAGTTTCCTAGAGAATATCACAGAGGAGATGGAAGACTCCACGACGAGAACGGCGTATGAAGACTTCAAGTTTGTCGAGAGGAACGAGCTCAAGACGTGCGTCACCTATTCATTTTATTTTCTTGTTGCTGATGCAGCCCTCACAGACTCGGCCTCGACCACCTCATCGGAACGCCTGCTCTCAAGCCTTATATGCACGGCTACTTCGTCTCCTTGCAGCTCTATGACACCGCGCGCGTTATTGCCAACCCCTTCGCATATGCTGAGCACCGCGAGAAGCTCGTGCGTGAGCGCATGGAGAAGATGGCGGAGACGCGGATACGTAGCAAAAAGGACGCTGGGCAGGGCGTTAAAGTTAACAAGGCGCTCGCGGAGAAGATCGAGCGTGATGCGGAGAAGGAACGGAAGCGTGATGAGAGAAAGAAGGCGAAGAAGGCGGCTGCGAAGGGCGAGGTACCTGAGGACGAGCAAGCCATGGATGTTGATATTGATGGTGGTGATGAGGACGACGGCGACAACGACGAGGGAGCGGAAAGACCTACGTTGCTTAATGATCCGCGGTTCAAGGATTTGTTCGAGAACCCTGAGTTTGCGGTGGACGAGACGACTAGGGAGTATGCTCTCCTGCATCCCTCTGCCTCTGCGCAAAAGCGGAACGTTACCAGCCGACCCAAGACTGCCGTCGAAGAGGAGGAAGAGGAGAGTGACAAAGCATCATCCGATGGTCTCAGCGAGAGCGACAGCGAAGAGGAATCCAACAGCGACAACAGCAGCGATGCCGGCGGTAAGTCTCTATTTCCATCCACCAGCCTGTGCCGCATAATATATAACACTAAACCCACCACCAGAGCTTAACAAATTCGACCCGCGCGCGCGTCCAGGACAAAAGAACGAACGCGCACAGCAGGCATACGCACGTACCCGTGAGCGTAACCGTCACTCCAATGCCAATGTCAATTTTGTCCCCCTTGTTCCGCATACCGACATTAACGCGAGTGCGAGTGCGAGGAAGATGGGCGACAAGACCGCGACCTTTGGCCAACGGCGGAACGCGCCGAAACGTGCTCAGACAACTACGACTATGAAGGCGGGCAAAGAGGGAGGGTTTGAGATGAGTTGGGTACCGTCGTCGTCGTCGGGCAAGGATCCTGCTTTGAAAGGGGCCAGCAGAAAGGGCGTGCGGAAGGGCGTGGAGGTGTTTGGAGCTGGTATGGAGCGTGGTGACGAGGAGAAAACGCATACGTTAAGTGAGAGCGAGCGTAAGGGTCGGACTCAGCGACGCAAGGGCATGCGGAGTGGTAGCAAAAATGTCTTTAGGCAGTTGGGCTAGTGTGTAGCTTTACTGAGTTAACTCGTCCAAAAATGCAGCGTGTATATTTCTATGCCAACTTGGTGGGCTAGCCAGTTCAGTTTCAACAAAGTGATGATGCCGTAGTCATTGGCAATAAATATAGGATATATGTACTATGACTGAGACCTGGCGTACAGTCCGACATGCGTTCAAATGCTCCTTCAACGGGACGCTACTGCCATGATGCCAGAAAAGAAATTAGGGTTCCCCCCTAGTATGTCTTTTTCTTCTCGTCCACGGAGAGACCACCTAGATGGGTATAAGCAGCGAGCGAGCAAGTTACGCATGGACGACGTACCGGGACCAATATTCACAAGAAGGATTAAGCCTCCAACAATCGCTGTGAATAGTCCGTCAATACCACACCTGAATATGTCGCGAAAAATCTTACACAACGTCTGGAAAAAGTCATACCTGCACAAAACAGTCAGAACAAAAAAAAAACGATCTCGGCTGTATACACGTACTTGAGGAAATCACGTTGAGGGTGCGCGGTGTGCACGCTCCACCAGTTGTTGGCGAATACATTGAAGACACTGAGCAGGATGACGAGGAATGTTGCCGACCATTTCGCTTTGAAGCCCACAGCGACCATCGTGCACGCTGCAAGTCCAAAGAGAGACATGAAGACGCGACCAACGCTCCATTTTCCTTGTATGATGAAACCGAAGAAAAGGAAGATGAGGAGAACACGTCCTGCGAGGAGGAAGCTATGGAATAGTGGTGAGTGGCACGCACTAACATCAAAATGAACGGTAGGTACTATTTTTTGCGGTCTGTTTCACTCATGGAGGGAATACCGGCGAAGCTTTTCTTCTTGTTAATCATGGTTTCGCTGAATACCATCACTAGTCCACCTATGACGCTCAGGTTGCGGAGGAAGAAAGTGAGATCGAAGATGAGACCGTAGCCAAAGCCCTGGATGACAACTACGCTGAGAAGACCAATGACCGCGTACTCTGTGTAACGTTTCACGATGATGGAGGTAGAGGCAACGAGCATGGTCTGAGGAAGGCATAAACACCGAAGAACAGCAGACTATGTAAACCAAGCTTACAATAACGTTGAGCAGGAGGAAGAGATGAGAAATGCCCCAGTAGAAATGTCTATGTCTGTAAACGCAATAAATTCAACGTTGTCTGAATGTTTTTTTTTCTGCTATAAATAAATAACTGACGTCTGGAGATACCACAGTTGGTCAGACCACTGCGTCATAATTCGAAGAGCATCCTCGTAGAACGTGACGATGATCAAGAAGCGGCCAATAGCAGGTAAATGAGGTTTCAAGGGTTGAGAGTATATCTCAATGGCATCCTCGACTTGCTTGCTCACAGCGCGAATTCTCTCGAGCGGGTCATCCGGGTTCGCTGCTCTGTAACCGGAAGAAGGACGTGAATTTGCGAATCCGTGGGGGTCTGAGTGGTAGCCTGCAGAAGCTGGACGCCCAATGTTGATACGGGAAGTCATAATGAACGACGAGGACAAAGTTGTTCAAGACAGAACAAGTTCAAACTTCAATGATGTCCATGAAACTTGACACCGACGTGGCGATTCCGTGGGAGTTTCGTCACCCGAAATCCGATTTTAGCAGCATAGGGGGAGAAACTGTTATAAAGTACGACGCCACGAATTCGCGAAATTCTGACTTCGCTTTATCTGTCTTGTCAAGCATGGACGCATCATACAGCAATGAGGAGAGGAAGGAATACCTCTAGTTTGTTGTCCAACTCCATGAATTTTAACCCGAGACTGACCACCCTGAAGTTCAGTCTTAAATGTGCCAGTCACTGCTTCTGCTAATGAAATAAGGGAACGCTACAGGGCACTGTCCGTGATATTTCATCCCGACAAGCAGCACGATGAACGGATCAAGGACACTGCCACCATGGAATTCCTTCAAATTCAAAAGGCTTACGAAGGTGAAAGAGCTTATACATGATACCAAATGCGAAAGCTTATCGGCAGTATGACATAGTTCTATCAGATCCCTTTCTTAGGTGAGTGCAGGCCCCATTCCCCGTTCATACATCAGTCTCACTTTGACTAGGGAAGTGTATGATTCGCTGGGTAAGGCCGACCGCACTGCTCCTTCAGGGCATAATTCACACAGAATATGTTTAATGATTCATCACTAGGCGAAGATGGTTTAAAAAACTCATGGCCTCCTGAACTGCGGTCCAAAAGTGTTGACCAAGTGCGGCCTGCATCGATGAAATTCCTCGCCCATCATTTTGACTCCTCTTTCCAGATCCGTGCATATCTGAGGCAATGGAAGATTGATCGCAGTCAAGAAGTGCTTGATCGCCTCATTCGGCCAAGATGCATAGTGACTTGTGGGATTGATGCCTCGACGTTGTTTTCACGCGGTGATGACCTAGATTGTGATTCAAGGGGCATTATCGCCCGCTTGCGTGGGGTCGGGGTATCCCAATTCGCTATTCGCCACTCCGTTACGGTGAGCCGCGCTTTGTTGCGCTTATCAAGTGATTTGGTTTGATGTTTCATGTCCGCTTCAATTTCTACAGAAAGTGCTCAATGAAAAGACTAATATCAGACTCATGAGTCGCCTGGGGCTCGGCCATGCACATGACTTGCTGAGCAGAGATAACATTATGGGCACGATACGTTATCAATTTTCTCCTCGGCTAGTTGCGGAGGTGCGTGTTACTGTTGGATCAGATTTATTACTGAAATGTCAATTCTGTGCGCCCGTCGTTGGAAAAGGCTACTGCAGATTTCTTAGACCCTCATCTCGTTGTTGCAAAGGCAAGCTACGAAGACGACGAGAATACGCTCAATTGCCGCATCAATTTCATTCCTGCGTTCTGGAACCTTTTTCCACCGACTAGTACCATCTCTTTTAGTCGTCGACTCTTTCGCCATGCATCAACAGTGGGCTCCGTGGCGTGGACATTCTCCCCAATCACCATGGGAAGCCTTGAAATTGATATACACTCCCCTCACCCTTTTGATTTCTCGTCTCCTGAAGATTACGTTCACTATACGGACCGTATTAATACCGACTTCACCAATAGGCCAGGTTCCGTTAGTGGTTTGGGGGTTGGATTACATGCATGGTCGTATGGACTCCGACTGTCTGGCTTTCATTCATGTATCAAGACCGAATGGACGATCTGGTTCTTCGAATTATCTCTGAGTTTGAAGGCAGGCCTAGAGATCGGGTTTCAAGGATTAGCTTATTTGCTCACAGCAACATGGACCGGTGCAAGTACTGCTATATCCACTAGTTTTGGGGTGAGCACCGAGGGGTTAATCATGCGCTTCGAGTATGTTTCCTATCCTCAATTTTATTCCGACTCATACGTTCTTCCTATCAGGTTGGAATACTTGCATCAAAAATGGATATTACCAGTTACACTCTCGCATGTAAGAAATCAAACGTTGGAGTTTTTTTCGGCAGTTGTGCCTTCAACAGCTCTTGTCCTCGGATATCATTTTGCCCTGAAACCCTGGCGTCGGCGACAGAGAGCCTTGTGAGTTCTAGATTTCTCACTTCCCCTCAGATTAACATTTTCGGTGCTAATTTCAAAGATACTTCCGCAACGCCGAGCAACTTCTTAAGGATGAGAATTCGGCGCTAAAGAGGCAGATTGATACCACCATCGAGTTATTGAGCGAAACCGCCAAACGCCACATGAAGACGGAAAGGTCAAGAGGAGGTACTATTTAACAGCATCTACACATTGATGTTCTTACCTTCGTGTGCCGTTAAGGTCTTATCATTCAGAGTGCGACGTACGGGCCGGACTGCAAGAACCTTGCCATAGACGTAACAATACCTGTACAAGCCTTAGTGCACAATAGTCAGGTGTATGTACCCGGTCATCGGACAAAGGTAGTCACATCGTCTTCTTCCAAAGGCCGTAGTTCACATGGCATTGTAGGCGGGTATCCAGGGATTCTACGATCCCGCTCCTACATCACCCAAATCTCTCCGTGTGCGTTATCTCTTCCGCGATCGACCACATTACGCGGAAATTCCAGACTACGTCCCGATCGTGTTACCCCTACAAGGTTTGTTCATTGTGCACATGTGGGCATGTTCTTGAATGACCGTTTCCGCCAAGACAATCTGGTAAAATAAACTATTATTTATGGTCCCCGATCTTACATTCCTACTGTCAAATTTATCACTTCACTGCCTGATACACTGACTCGGATAATCTCATGTCAGTTTGGAAATGATTTCGCTATGCATGTGTACATCATTCTGGTTCCTATCAGCACCGCACGCTATTTTTATTGGCCCAGAATTTGGTGCTTGGTCGCGAAGTTTGGAAAACTGCACCCGTGAAGCGCCTATCGACCGCAATACCCAGCCAGGAGCTTCCACGTGAGCACAAATTGACATTCGGTACATAGATATAATGTTAACGTTATGTCACAGGTCGAAGATGCGGTCATGCGATTGTAATGACCGATGTGTCTAGGGGCGGCGGCTAGGCTGTCGCTCAAATTTCAAGTCTTATCGGCAACGAGGATAGGGTTGGACATCATTTAACCAGATGTGCGCCCAAGTGAAATGCATCACTTCGATACTCGATTCGTGGATAGTAAGTGACGTGGCGGCTACTTGCGCTAAGCATGGATTTACGTTGCCTGCCCCTCGAGCCCTACATACGTTGTTATTTGAGGCCTGTGACGAACCTCTAAAGTGCTTCTGGGTCACCGTATCGGTACCTCGGCAGCTGCCACGCAACTCGTTGCGCCTTACTCTCGATGACTCGTAGCTAATCTCCTGTAACGGTATTGTCACTATGACGCATAATATTTTCAGAGCCGCTAATTTGGAAAAACTGCTGTACCTGCATGCACAAGAAGCATGGCGAGAAGGTAGCCTCATCTGGCGTCAAAGGTTGTTTACTCATGGTAAATTGCTTTCCTTGTCCTCGTTGTGTTGACTTGTTCATTTTCGTTGGCAAGCACATCCCCAACATCATTCTGGCGACTTCAGAAGGTCGACCAGTCAGGTGTGGGCCAGCATCGAAATTCTTGTTTATGATGACAAAACTTCCTGCGCTTCGTTCCATTCAAGACCGGTATTATATTTTGAAACCGCCGGCTTTTGAAATGCAATTAAAGTTTTCTTTCGGTTTGCGAACATGCGTTATAGGAGCAGTCGGGTCATCATCTGACCAACGACCACTTTGTACAGTTCCTGGAGTTCTTTTCAGAAATACTGGTGGTTCTCCAAGTTGGCTATCAAGCGTAAAGTTACCACCATTCTGCCCTCGAAGTCCTTGTTAAAGCACAACAGGTACTAATTTCTAATCAATTTTGGTCACCCGAAGGCTGAAACACGATAATTTGATAAATTTTATTACAGCAATGGAAGCTCTCGCTTCGCTATCTTCAAAGCAGTAATATACACGTATTCCAGCAACATATTCACGACACAAACGTGCGCAGAATATAAAATTGGGGAGTATTCTCCGAGTTGCCTACCGCCAGCGTTCAGAACCCTGCAGATATCATATTGCATGATAAACCTCTCCTATTAGAGACGTAGCGTCGCGGGCTTTTCCGTTCATCGCGGCTTCGGGTTAATGAAGTATATCATATTCTAATACTCCTCAATGCGGACTCACAACAATCATTACGTCTCCTAGATATACTCCACAGAGACAAGAATATGGCTTCGTGAAGCCGTCCTCACTATTGCGGTCTCCCACGTGAATTTTCTTAATGCTTCACCCCGTTCGTATCGGTAACGATCATACTACGGACCCGAGCGAATTCATCCTGTGCTCAGGTAAGCCCGCACGTATACTTGTTACAATATAACCTTAGTGATTATAGCCTTCAAGTCATGGATTTCGCTAAGTAAAAAATGAGCTTTTTTCGCGATAGAATGCAGGAGCGTGGTTGCTCAAAGTTCGGACCGCTCTGGCAGCAGAGTGGAACTGTGGATGTCTGCTGGCCGCCGCGGAATTTAAATATTTTAAGCGCCGTTGCTAACAACGGGAATTTACTTATGAAAACCTTAGTAGGATGTGCGACAAGCGACTGGTTCACGGGTCCTCCCCTGGTCTGGGAATGTTATTCTTCTCTCCCCGGTGGTGCCAGCAGTGTCATCGTGCCACGAAGTCCCTCAGGTTGAAAAACTTGTTCAGGCCTTCGGTGCAAAGTACAATATATTTCAAATCATGACCATCCAGATGATGATCCACCAGTGTGGCGCTGAATTGGACGGGTGAACCCGTCTCCCAATCATCATCCCGAAGGCGCCTGCCAAAAGTTCAGTGTGCTTAATCGGATGATGGGATCTTCACTTTCAAGTTTTAACAGGTGCATCAAGCTCAAGGGTGCCTGCCACTTCGACCCTGCCATAATGCGGCAGATTCATTAACCGCTAGCAGTCAAGTTGCTTTGTTTCAGCACAACTCATTCATATGAAGACAGCAGAAATATTCAGCACGCCTGAAACGTTCAGTGGCGTACGGACATATGTTACGCGCATAACCCTGTTCTGAAAACTCATAGACGCCCGCCACCACACAGCTGATACGACATGTCGGCGCGGTTGCCTGTTGTTGTAACCTTTTTCCCTTGCACGTTCCAGCATGCACTACGTGGACGATTGTCTTTGAATGATAGTGTTTACTAGATTATGTCCATCGGATAAAATGGTGCCAGTGATGATTTTGACGGCGCATATTGTGGGATCACTGGAGTGGCTTAGCCTTGGTTTCAACTGCCCAGCCTCTGCTCAGAAGAGCATACGCAGATTGGCCGATAGCGATACGATATGATGGATGCAGTGGTCAGTCCTGCCTTTGAATTAAGCTTCTCAGATGAGAGCATTTACCCTAAAACTATATGCACATATGTAAATTGGCCGCCGATCAGCAACGTACGTCGGCCTAGTGATTCATGGGCGGTGATCATTTGGTTTGAATTAGGCTTTTCAAACTGGGCCAGGGCGTCTGCTAGCTACACTCGAACAAAATCATCGCCATAACTCGGATAGCTCCAGTAGTACCCGGGTCAGACATGAAACAATTTTTTGAATTTTGCAACGTTAAAGCCGGAGTTGGTAAATCTATTAGCTCTATCTGCCCAATCCCAAACAGCTTTAGGGCCTCACCATAAATAAGCTATGTGCAGCTAATCAGAATCTTTGAACTCTGATGAATTTCTAGGGTCCAACGGGTCCAGCCAGAGCAGCGACGGAGGCGTGCCGCAGTGGTTGTTGTCGTATATGAAAACCCTGTAGCACTACACCCTACTTGTCCTGTTGAGCGTTCACGTCACTGTCAGTGGTGAGTTTTGCTGCCGCGGTCTGTGAGTTGCGCATGTCCGCCGGGACAACCATATCGGGAGGGATACCCACGTTCCATCGCACTTTATGCTACTTTCATGGCTAGCGGACTAGCTAGCGGCGTCCCCACGTCCCGGAAATATTCTCAAGTAGATTCTGATGAGTCCGATCACAGAAATACTTTCCCAAATACTGGCATGTGGTTAACTCAATTCAAACTTAGAATAATTTTAATTTCATGCGTGGTCCCTCCAAGTTTACTTACGAATCCACCAATATATAATTCGTCCTGTCAACTGTCTAACTACAAGATCCTGATTCCTCCCCTCACTAGATATGCAACAACCTTCCCTCCGAAATGTTCGTATACGTTCCACAAGGGATGCACTTCACATCTTCCATGCAGTAGCCAAGAATACCCTCCCACTCATAACTCGCAGATTGGATGCTGAAGAACGACGTGCCATCACCCCCGGAAATGTATACGTCTGGGAGGAGCGTAGTGCAAATTCTGAGGCTACAGGTCTCGGCATGGAACGATGGTTGGTCCACTTGTGGCTGGAATCTCCAACCCTCATCATCTGATCCACATCTGTGTTGCCAGGACGGATGGCATGGGCTGGGGACCAAGTAGAGTCCGCGATGTGAGTAGACACCTATCAGTAGTATCCCCCTGGGCTTATATTTTCAAAAGGAATTTTTGTTCTATCAGCAGAAAGAATGCGATGTGAATGATGATCCAGGAAGCAGCGGTACCCCTTGGGCACAAATGATCAGGTAGGTCGACCATACGGGCGCCCAAAGTCCATACGCCATCGGATGATAATATTTACCTATTTTTACAGCATGTATCCTTCTTCGCGCTCACGCGCAACGGGTGATTCTGAACGCTTGATCAAGCAGACTTACAGTGTGCGCGTCTCATTACCTGATGATCGCGCCCGAGGTATCACAAGGAAGTGGCACTTGAGTACGTTTCTAATCTAATTCCTCTTCGGGAGTCTAATTGACTGTTACTTCAGCCGCCTATTTCAGTCAACAGAAGCTTGATCAGCTTAACACAATCGATGATATGCCAGGGGTAGGTGATGTCCCTGTTCCAGACGGATGGTTCCGGAGCGCTCGTAGAGACGCTAAGACGAGACGAGACGACGACCTGCCAAAACCTGTGGTCGCAAAGCAATTTACGCAGTTTCCCATGGACAATGAACTACCCAACATCAATGGGGTTCAGTCAGGTTTCCAATCAACATTTTACGCTTCAAATTCCAATCCTCCTCCATTTCCTGCGTTTGCACATTTCCCTTCTTCCTCTCGACTAGATCTGCCGGAAGTTGAGCAAAAAGGAGGGCGTAAGACCGCCTATACCTTTCCATCTTCCGTCGAAGGATCGTCTGGGCATCATCCTTCCAACATCCGTCAGACGACGTATTCAGTTCCCAGTGTAATCCCTGCTCAAATACAATCACAATTCCGTGATACCATACCGTCGCAGAGTCGCTCGGCATGCCCTTCGCCTCTCTCCTCGTCATCCTCAGAACCTGCCACTCCAAGTCCAGGAATCAGTCCAGCACATCTTTCAGAGCAGCTTGTGCCCCTCGAATACCTGCAAGGTCTCGCATATCCTAGGCGCGAACCGATTGATGAACAATTCCTTCAGCGGTTTTCAACGCAGATCATGCCAGGTTTCATCTCGAAGGGAGGAGGTCGAAGTCACCCTCATCCAGTGGGACACACTGCTTTACGCTCGATAGAGTGCTCGTATGCTTGAAGGTTTGTTACGGACGATCTAAGATCGAGTTCTTTTACGAGTTCCTCTATCGATTTAATGTGAACAATCAATTTCTTCTTCAATTGTACCTGGACTTTGCATTCATCCTCACGTATACCTTTTACATGGCATGTAGAACTATAGCGCCACCTGTTTTACAGACATGAGGCTGAACAGCCATTTACATAATTATTATTCGGATTAGGGCAAACTTTGTCATAATGTATCCTCATACCCCAAAGGCAAAGCTTATTATCTTGCCGAAACTCGTACTACTTCGCGAGTAAGCAGGAGTAAGCCCCCAGATTATACCGTCACCAGCGCGCAGTAAGTAACGTTGTTGCACTCCCGATTTGTGAAAACGCCGTCGGGCATCCAGGGTATCTTCTCACGAGGCTACAGTACCATGGGTTCTTCCTGTTGTAATCCTGCTCGTATTGTCGACTGGAACATTCTAACCAATTTTTTAGAACCACAGGTCGCTGAATGATCCGAGGCGACGATCATAGATGTAGTAGTACACGTACGATCAGCGGATGGTAATCAAGGTACCCCTTCCCGTGAACTGTGACAGCTTACAGAAGGCTCGGGTCGACAGTCAGCTATGTACATACGCACCTTTATGAATTCAGCCGTACATTTCCCGTTTCCGAAATTCCCCCGCCTGCTAGAAGCTTCTGTATTCCATGAGTCATTCACACGAAAGGAGCACTATGAGTACACAAGAAGCACTCGTAGCTCTCCGACCTCAGTGGAAATCAACCGCCAAGCCCAGGTACGCACCGTGGACCCTTCGTTGCAACATGTCATATTTCTCTGTTTTGTGACAGTTCTCTCCCGTTTGTGTGATTGTGCCCGCTCTGAAAATCCTATTCAGTCTCGTATGCGCGTAGAGGCCGTATGGCAAGAAAGCAAGATCAGTAGGGGTGTTGTCAGGGTAAGGCTGTGACGTTGAAACCACCGTGACCTTTATTCGACGGACATTCCCGAATTAGAGAAAGGCATCACAGCAGCATCAGTGCTGGAAATGTGGCGTTTTCCGGTCATTCCGCGGAAATGTCAGACTCCCGCCCTGCTAATTCTTAGTCGCCGTCTCGGGCCGAAATAAGTGGCCTGCCAGTGTGAACATGGGTTCTAGTTGTGTTCAGTCGGAGTCTTCATATGGGTGAGACGGTGTAAGCCTTGTGATTTCAACGATCGCGCGAGTCGGCGTGCCTGAGGTCTGAAATAGAATATACACTTTACATTAGGCAAGTCCTACGTATCAGCACGACTCACCGAGTACAGTAGGAAGGAGCATGACACTGACAGCGGGAATTGGAGAACAGATCCTCACGTGGCTATGACAGAGGCCTTGACAGAGGCTACGTTTATTCCCACCCCGCACTTGAGGGTAACGTTAGCCTCCTTGAGAACAAATCAATTATCAGCCTGCATAACTCGATCTTGATATGATAGAACGACCTGATATTTCAAGTTGTGTTCTCTATAACTCCATCGGACTTACTGGCAAACTTTTTGACCGGGTCCCAGCCTTGCTCGGACTCGGTAACACCGTCCCTGCCAATCAACCTGGTGACAGTCCAACGACCCTCTCATAGTATTGCCAAGATTATCGCCAACTGACCCCCAGTTTTGACATCTGTAACCAAACTTGGAAACAGACCGATCTGTCCCAGGAATGCACATCTGGCGAGTAAAATTCATGGGGGACTGGTATTGAGATTCTAACTTGCTATCGGTTCTTCCTCTACACATCGGGTGGGCATATCGTTGGTAAGGGCTGCCTGTTTCCAATACCAGGAGAAAAACGAGGGGCCCCGTGTTGTACGGCAACGAACCCTACAGTGATGACGGCTCCGCGGAGGCAGCTTATAATTATGAGAAGAAACGGAGCCTTACTTTCTATTGAATTCGACGACTCCTATACTGTACAACATCAGGGACTCTGCCGTTATCGTAAGTTAGAAGGGTCAAATGAAACGAAGTATTGCAACGACAGAATTAAAAATACTTTCCCTCTAATAGTAATTCTATGCCATGACATTCCTTCTCCACCAACTTGAATGAAAGCGGCGATTGGTCCTGCCATTACGTTCACCTTGCCGTGTGGCTCAGATCACCGAAGTGTCAACCTTAAGGGGTTGCGCGGCCTTGCCATTACCACACTTTTGAGCTGTCTTATCCTATGAGCAGTTTGGAAAACACCATTGGCCGAAATGGCAACAGGACACGCTATTGCTATTGGATGAGCGTGCCACAGTGATAGGCTGCTGTAGTTTTCCTGGATCTAAGAGAAATCATTAATAAATACTTACTAGTATCAGCAATGCTTGCACGTGAATATAATACATATACTGTATCAATCAAGCTTGCAGGGGAGACTTGATATCGGTGAAGCTTCCCGTAAGTATCACATACCAATGACTATTTGGATGTCGCGAGCCGCAGGCGAACCTTGTGTTTCAGCGTAGGCTACGCCACAATCTGGATCTCTAAGGGTAGTACTAGTAGGATGTGAGTAAAAACAAGCACCTGGTCCGAAACTACTTCCTTGTAAAACTGAGACCTTCTCGGGTGACTTGATATGACGTTGACGGGAACTTCGTCGCCGCTTGCCCTCTTTCAACATAGCGCAAGGACTTCGTTCTGCCTCGGCTCGTCCCCATTCAATATACGATTGATACAGAAGGAACGACTATCTTCATTCTATTAGGGTCTGCCTACGGAAGACTAATACGACTGGAAGATTCATACTTGGCAGTAGCCGGGTAGCTTACGTAATTGTGAAGGAAACGTGACCAAAGTCATGATCACAGTAAGAAGGCTCACATCATTGCACACCAGAATCGACAGGACTAAGTCACTAAATCATAACTTTGGAAATACCTCTGTGTGCCATGCCTGCAAAACCACTTCTACCCAAGTCAATCACGGGTATTCCTCGGATACCCGAACCAGAACCTAAAACTCGCGGCGCAAACAGATCCACCAAGGTCGCCGGCAAACTCAAGGTCCTCCCTGACCAACCGACGTCGGGTACGCAGGGTAAACTTGAAACACGTCCGGAGGCTGAAGAAAGTCTTGGCACTACCGGAGACACGGATGACGGGGATGACGAGGAGGAAGAGGAGGATGACGAGGATGAGGACGTTGAAATACGACTACGTCAAATTTCGCAGATTCCGCAAGGAACGGCGCGAAGAGATGCATTGAAACTGACGAAGAAGAAGGCGAAATCACTTCCTCGTGTAACGGCGTATGCGACGGCAAGGTAACCTTCAGTTCACCTCTTGCTTGACTGTATAAATGATGCATATTCTTGACTTAGTTCTTATCGTCTGCATGAACTCACGAAGTTCTTCGAAGCACGGAGGGTATCCTATCTTGCAGACCCCAAGATTATTGACGAAGTTTTGTACACTCCTTATGCATATGAACCCAAGGTCAATCAAGAAGCGAATGGGAAGTCCCCTCCGGAGAGTGCGGATTTGTTAGGAATTCCGGAACTAAATCCTCCTATCCCTGAAGCAGAAGAAAATGGCTTTCTCGCGAAACGCAAGAAGATTAGCAAATTTCACACTGTTCCAACCGAGGCCGAAATTTACATTTTCAACTATGGAACAGTTGTCATCTGGGGAATGACTGAAGCTCAGGAGAAACGTTTCTTGTCTTCCATGTAAGTATTTACCTCCTGCTGTAATCAACTGTGATGAACCCCACGTAGCAAGCGTTTTGAGGTTGAAAGACTGGGTAGGTGATGGATTTCGCACCGTCCCGCAAAATTCTGAATTGCTGGCAGCGCCTGACGACATTGAAATGGAAGATTTGAATTATTACTATGCGGATTACAGTCGGTACGTTGCGTCCTTTTATGAACTCTCTATACTTGACCCGTAGTACAGCATATACAACGATGTCATCACCTTACGCAAGGGCTCCGGTTATATGTGAGTCGAGTATAATATGGATCGCAGAGTTACTTAAGCACATCAAGGACGAAGCTCTCTTTGTCGCACGCGCTGTCACAATCTGTGAAGATATCGCTGGTACGTCATTTCATACTGTGACCCTAATTTATTCTTGATGATCTCTTTAGTTTGAGGAGCTCATTTCGAATACCATCGAAGAGACGAAAGATATCCCTGAGACATTGTCAGAAACAGGGAAGATCGGCATGCCACATAAAGGTCACTACGACGATTCTGTATTGCAAACCATCTCACATCTATTTCCCAGAAATCATGCGCAAAACTGGAGAGCTATTCATATTACGGACCAACATTAACTCAGTAGGCTCTGTCTTAGACTCTCCGGTGAGAAAATATTTGGCTGAGTACCAAAACATTTAATTAAGCTCTACAATTTCAGGAGGTATTTTGGGTAAGCTGGGCCTTTCAAGTGAAGTGTCGGAACATTTGACACCATTTTAGAGCTTTCCTGATCTCCAACCGTTGTATGATGCCGCGCGTAGTTACCTGGAAATCCCTCAGCGAATCAATCTCCTGAATACTCGAGTCGAGGCCGGTTTGATTCAGGTCGTATACTTTCATTGGCTGACTTCATGACCAGGTTCTTCAAGATATGCTCCAACTTCTCAAAGAGTCTGTCTCAAGTAAGCATGCAGAGCGTCTTGAACAAATTGTTATTGCTCTTATTGCGATTGAAATCGGTAATTTTATCAGCTTCCGTTTCGAGACCATTAACTAATGTTGATGCTGTAGTACTTGGTATCATCACCATTCTTGTCGATCTCATGGCTTGATTTATTTCATTCTCTTGATATACCCGGCATAATCATCTAGTTCTGTATACTACAATCATAGAAGGCACAATTTGGGCCTTGCTGTTTGCTTGCTGTATCCTCCTCTCAAGATTGTGGTTGGGGGTGTCCAGTGTGTAGCAATCGTGTGTGCGGAGGACCTTGCAATCCAGGAGGCGGTTGAGATTAGCTCACGTCTCTGCTCGTAGACACAAATGGCGAGATTGGAGAGAATTAAAGGGATTCATGTGTACAATGGCCTCCAAAGAGTTATGCTAGGTATCATTGAACTGGCCTATGACGTAGTTCCAAAACCCATGGCGAAGGGACGTCAGATGGCGCAGAAGGGACACGGTAGATGAGTCTGCGCCTTCGCATCTGATGATCGCAAGGAGTTGACGACTTCTGAGTACTGAATTCTGCTGTCATTTTTTGCAAGATCGATCCCAGAAGTATAAATGTCCGTGTTTCTCAAGCGTGAGGTTAGTGGTATGGAACTTGAACATCCAATTGCCGGCCTTGTATAACGGGATGACCCTTATCAAGCAACTTGCTGTACTATCAGTGTGCACTACATAAGTAACCCTCGCTCCACATCGTATGACGATCCTCGAGCTCCATGACTACCTCACTTTGTCATTGTTCCACACCCTCTGCACTCGCGTTTGCCGACTAATAACCTGACACTCTATGACTGAATTTGTGCGGCGACTTGTTTCAGGGGGTAAAGCTCGGTTTAGAGACCTAGACCTTGATCTCGAGCTAGGTATGGTCTGCGCTTCAAGAATCAAGTTGCAATGAATTATCTCACTATCAATACTTTCGCCGTATTCTTCTAGATCTTGCATATGTAACCGATCAGGTCATTGTTATGGGCTTTCCATCTGCTGGCCTTGAAGGCTTCTACCGAAACCGACGCGAGGACGCTCAGCGTTTCCTTACTTCAAGGCATGGTAAAGACTTTTGGGTATTCAACTTCTGCCCAATCAGGGAGAACTTCTATGATAAGAGTGTTTTTGGAGGGCGGGTGAGTCGCTACCCCTTTCCGGATCACCAGTAAGGAACAATTCTGCACTACAGATTGCAATGGCTAATTATTGGATCCAGCGCACCGCCCCTTGCGATTCTCCCTTTAGTTTCAAGGGAGATGCATGTTTGGTTAGCAGGTTCAAAAGACAGAGTAGCTGTTTTACATTGCAAAGGTGCATATTGCCCTCGATCCGCTCTGCACGCCCCACTAATCTCTAGTCCCATATAGCCGGCAAGGGAAGGTCGGGCACGCTCGCCTGTGCGTACCTTCTCTCACTCGATACCTTTCCTCCTCCCTCGTCTCTCGAAAGTAGCAACTTCGAAAAGGACTGGGTAGCTATTCGCGTCGATGACTGTATGCAAGTAATTCCCGACGATACAACCCATGAAGAATTAGGCGAAGGAGCTGTGTCCCCTACATCCGAGTCAGCTATTGGGGACGAAGGATTTCCAGGAGCGCCGGAAGAAAACCAGAATATACCCTCCAAGCTCTCCGCACCTGTGTTGCAACAGGTATTAGACCTGCACACCTCGCGTCGCATGAAAGCGTCGTCTATTTTAACGAAAACATCAAACTCAAGGCCGAGGAAGGAGAAATCAGGAGTTAGTATTCCTAGTCAACGACGTTGGCTTTTATATTGGTCGCGACTTCTTGCTGGTCAGGGTCCACCTGGAATGTGGGGGCTGTCAGACATGCAATCAGGCGTGGTTAATGGCTCCTGTTCGCCGTCCATTCCCCGGAGGAAAGTACGCATCACCGAAGTGTCGCTTAGGATGCGTGAGCTCTCTGGAATTAAAACTAGTCTTGTTCGCGCAGCAAGCCTGCTGATTGATCGCGGAAGAGACGGTCTCATTAGTCCTGGAAATGACCGTGTGTGGGCGTCGCTAGCACGTTATGATGATGAGTTGGTCGGTGCTCTAGAAAGTTGGGAACAACGTACTCGGGACACAGCTAAATTGGGAAGGCGAAAGCAGTCATCCGAATCAGTAGATGACATCTTTTCCAGCGACAAATGGGACAAAGAAAAGATGGTGCAGACCTTTGGTCGGATGGGAGAAGCTCAAAAGCTACTACTTGAACCGAACAGCTTAGATGAGGTTCGTCCGCTTTTGCAAGTTAGCCGGCTATCGAGAATTTACGAATGATAGAGCGCCAAGGTTTATAGATACATTCTTCATCCGTTGCCCGAGGAGCGTTGGATGAAAATTCGCAAAGCACCGTATCAAGCGGAGGAAGTTCATAGTTCAGAAATTTCGGTTACCAGTTCGGAAATGACTTCTATCCGCTCTCAGGGTGAATCGGCGGAAAGGAAGAACGTTAGTCGGATTCCGAGTGGAATAGTAATCGATTCTGACAGAGAGTTGCGGATCAAACTCTACATGGGTCAGGTATGAACGTTATTGTTTTTCTATTCCATGACTTACGCTAGACTTTTGAAGGTGCTTATGGCTTGGATGTGGCTCATCCCATCATTTCATATAGCTTCTGAGACGCCATCCCCATCGATCATACTGGCTCGAAATGAGCTCGACTTCCCGATTGGCATAGGAAAGGATATCCTAGATGTGGAAGTGAAAATGGAATGGTGCCGTGATGAGGCAGATGTCAGTTATGATGCGCAAGTAGAAGCTACACCAGCGGACGAACCTTCGTCAGGGATGGAGACTGTTATGACCAGCCTTGCTGGTGGCATTGAAGTTGGCCAGGCTGTTGAATGAGCCTATCGTATGATAAGGAAGTCGTTTCCATCACGTATGGGACAGATCATTGATGTGGGCTCTGTCACGGTCACTTACTTGGAGTGGTTATCACTTACCTTCTCCTTAATCTCCCGTTGGCAGACTAGGCCTTCTCATTAAGTACTAATGATTTTACTTGACGATTTTCTTGATCTCATGTCAAGTGATCCTAGCGCCATGTTGAATTGCGCATTATATGGTGGTGATAGCGTCACTGAGTATCATACGGGTCCTCTCACGTGCCGCATGGTAAACCGCATGATATATATATATACGTGCTCCTTATCAAACTTCTCCTTCCCCATTGACAAGCATTGACACCGCTTGTTGTGAAATGAGCAAGTAGACGGTGGAAAGAAAGGTTACATTAGGTTGACCAGCGGTTTCCCTCCAGCGCTCCAAACTTGACAGTGAGAATAGACCATAGAAGCGAATTTTGGTGATGTCTGGACAATCTATGTATAACATACTTGGCTTTTAGAGCTGCCACCCATGCTGCCATTCGCACTGAAGGTTGTGTGGTTTGCACTGTCATTATCTGGTAAGCCGATTCATGCATCAATCGGAGTGATTCTGGTATTGAAGCAGCGCGGTGCAGGTATCCCAGCATGCTGGATAGTCTTAGTAGTGTTTGCTCGTGCAATTGGGAGCTATTGGGGACCGATGTTGTACTGCGTCTTTGCGACAATGCTCCAGGGAATTTTCTGCCTGGGTACGTACGTGTTTTGTTGAAGAATCGCAGAAAAAATCTTGGCTCGGAGCTGACTGCTTTTAAATAAATTCAAGGCATGATATATAACATGAACCCGTTCGAAATGCCACCGTTATTTTGCAAAGGCAAGCTTTTAGGATATACGAATATACTGTGCCGTATATCTAATGTCGCAAGCAGCTCAGACTTTCATCATATACTACGCGGCTAACTCTGCGACAGGTGTATGTGCCGCCTTCACGCTGGCGACGACGAGCACTGTTCTGTGGCCGACCTCCGTGATACCATCTGCCTCATCGTACGTGGTCCGCATAACTGCCGCACTAGCTTGTTGTTGACTGGTTACATGTGGACAGGACATTGGTGTGGCGAAATAGCTACTACCTGCCCATCGTCGTGTTTCCGCTCGGTGCACTTGCTATCGCCGTCCCCGTTCTACTATCTCTTCACGCAATTCAACCCACAGATGATCTTCACTGCGACGCCACTCATCCCATATGGTGCGTCAATTACGCTACCAACGTCGTGTTTGAGACTCACATACACAGGGGAAGATTCTTGGGCTACGCGGGTATATCCATGATCCTCACCATCCCATGTTTCTTCATGTCTGCAGTGGCAGCTTACCGCGTGTTCAGAGTTCACTCAGTGCAACGCGACCTTTTCAAGTTCACGGTCTCACGGCCTCATTCGCTGTCTGCTGAAAGAGCACCCAATACCACTGTAGTCGCGAGCCCGCCTTCGTCACCTATAGCTGCCGTTCACCCAAAGTCCCCGGAGGACGACTTCGCAGACGACCAGGATTACGATGTCGTGGTAACGTCAAGAAATGATATGCCTCATGTTGACGAGATGACTGATGCCGCGACTACTCTACCGGTGGACGATACCAATTTTCCGCAGCCTCATGTTATTTCCTCATCCTTATCCTCGCCTTCGCCTTCGCCGATACCCGAGAGAAGTAGATGGAATAAATTGCGGATAGGTGGCGGACAATCGAGCAATACACCTATTGTTGACACCACAGCTAGTCTCCCGATACCAGGTGAGTCCGAGTCGTTCCGGCTGTGCTTCATCCACGAGCACACATTCATCTTGCCCTGGAGGTCGTTCACAGCAATCATCGCCTAGATATCTGAGACAGAGCCAGAGCCTTACACCTGCAATATGGAGGCTCATCCTATTCCAAATGTATGCGCTTTAAAACACAACAACTCTGAAAGAGCACTCATGTGATCCCGTAGGGCGTTCTTCATCATACAATTCCTGGCTGCGCTCTCGACTATCATTGATGTGGCAATGCATCGCGCACAACCAACCCCTTTTGGGACGCAGCACATAGCATTGGTACTGGCGGGATGGGGACCATCGATAGTGTTTGGTTGGTTTATGCTCCGCTCTTATCATGATGGAAGCACCCTCGCTCATACTATTTCACTAGGTCATCTTCCAGCGGTGCGGCGTAAATTGTTGTTTTGGCGACGTCCAGACTCGAGTGTAAACAGTTAACAGTATGATACTACCTGTTTGCCAAAACATGTGTGCTGGCTGCGGGCTTCATTGACGCTTTAAGCGTGTTGGGGAGATTTTTGACCATTCACACCGTCACCTTGTCTGCGGAGTTGATCCGCCTATGAACATTTAACTTATGATAAGGGATCAAACCTTTTGGTATACGTGGATATGCGCAATGTATTTTTGCTCTGCAGAAATCAACGCACATATCCAGGTATGTATATCCTAAATACATGGGTAGTTGAACTAGTCTGTTCAGAAAACCACTCAGTTTTTCATTGTATTACGCAAACATGACAAAACGTGATGCTAACAGCGGGCGTGAGTATCGTATCAGGAGAATCCGGGGGGTCGACATGCTACGTTGCTTTATGACACAGGCAAGAATGTAAATGACTATATATGCAGAGTCAATCCAATCATGTGGTGCTTCGTTTCAGTATATATAAAGTGTGAAATTTCTATCTTGCCAGCAAAAATACGCATCTAGGGATGGGTAGGCGATCAACCAAGGAGACCCTCGCCATCAGAGTGGGCTGCGGAGCTGTAGCCGCTGCCACCAATCTCGTTGTATCGTGCAATGCGAAGACGCTGGCTTGGAGGAATGGTCTTGTCCTCCAGACCATGTGGTGCGCCACCGTGAAGAACGCCAACGCGTTTCATGGCGAGCAACTATGGAAAGGTATCAGTTAAGATGTCATCATAGCGCCAGCAAAACGCCTTACGTTATGAGCAGCGTTACTGTGGTCATAAACACCTCCGAAGAATGCTGTTGTTGCGTCTCGGCCAATGTTCTTGGTTAGTAGATGACGACCACCAGGGTGATCGTCAAGGAAATCTGAAACATCATGAATGAAGCCAGCAATGCAGATGAGTGGGCGAGTCTTGGTTTGTTCAAGGTCTATAAATGATCTATTAGAGACTACATTGAGCATGTCAAACAAGTGACGCACAGCTCTCCCAGGAAATGACGGGTAAGTCACTGTTGTCTGAAGGCCATGCAAGCGTCTCTTGCGTCTCACGGAGGCGTTTCAGCTGCATGGTAAGCTGACCCTTGCGGACCTCGTTATCAGGGAACGACTGACAAACAGCATAAGTGACACATCACAGTGCATATGCAACGAATATACCTTAAGGTGGCTTGCCAAGCCAACTTTCTGGCACGTCCAGATGAACCACTTGGTAGGGTCGTACTGGTACCACTTGATGGCATTGCGGTAGTCCATGGGGAACTGGTGGTGGAAATTGTGGTATCCTTCACCAATGGTAACAAGGGCAGTGATGAGGTGGTCGCGAGGACTGTGTTTGTCATCGAATGGGGTTTCACCCAGCCAGTGAGCGAGGGAGTTGACGCAGAACGTTGACTACAGGGATAATGTTAGCTTGTTATCGGAATAAAAGGAAGGGACGTACATGATGAACAAAGCAAAGGCGCAGAAGACCGGCATAAATATAGCCACCCTTCAGGTCGCCCCAAAGGCCAGCGACAACAGTGGGAAAGATGATGCCCATAACGACGACAAGGGTCAGGTAGTATCGGTGCTGCCACTTTACAATCTCGTTCTTTGTCAAGTCGCTAATATCAGCAACACCAGGCTTGCGGCGGGGCTTGACAACCATCCACCCAATGTGCGACCAAAGGAGACCTCGGTGTGCGTTGTACGGGTCAAGGTCGGTATCGGTGTAACGATGGTGGGCACGGTGTCCGCGAGACCACCATTTGATAGAGCCTTCAACTGCGCCTGCGCCGAGAAAGGCAAGAACGTACTGTAAGGGCTTCGAGGCGTTATATGAACGATGTGCCCAAAGACGATGGTAACCAGCGGTGATGCCTTGAAATTAGAGTAAGGCGACGAGTTACGGGAATGAGTTAAGGCTACGACTTACCAAGTCCAGTCATGTAGTAGTATATCACACTCCAAAGGGCAGTCTCCCAGCGAAGACGGGTGTGATACGCGCCAACGAAACCGGCGACAGGAGCACCCGCGAGAATAGCAAAATGCAACCAGTTCAACTCCTTGTACCAGTTGTCCCAGGTGATTGGAGGAAGAGCTTTTTGGTTCTTGAGAGTGTATGTCACGTAGTTGTCGGGAATATTGTTGTCGGCAGGGATGTGCTCGGGATCCTCGATGAACTTGTCGGAGGGATGCGACTTGGCATCGCCATTGAGCTTTGGCGGGGCAGACGACATGAGGGGACGTTAGTCTTGACGTGGTCAAGGAGAAAAAGACGACAGAGTGGAAAACGAATTGCCGACATTTTATTTCGTTGGGCTCAAATTCTTTGGGGTTACAGGGCGAGGCGTGACCAAATTGATCCCGTAATACTAAATATTACATGAATCAGCGTTTTTGTTTTTCGTCCTCCACAAAGCTTATTTCTTGCAAACACAACTCGAGATGGAATACACAAAGACATAGGATCGACAGAAAGACGCTCACCAGTACTTCAAATTAATGTCATCGTTGCTAGGTCAAACACGCCACGTGGCAATTTGTTGGGGGAGCGTCCAAACAGGGGCCAAGATTTGGCTCCACTTCGCACCACTGCTGGTTCGAAATACGTGTGAAATTCTTTTCAACCAAAATCTTTGCGGCTTGTGCTCCACATCACTGCTTGGGCTCGCCCCAGAAGTTCAGAACTCCATCGACGGCACCTTTTGCAGCTGCGCAGCGACGTGGAGACGTGTCACTATTACCCGTATGGTCCACTCGGGAATTTTCCGGAATCATGGGACCGTAGGCCCATCTGCCAAGTAGATGGACATGAATACCTGGCAATAAGTAAGTCAGTCTTTGCGAGTCACAATGCTTCTGGCTATCTGTTGTTTAATGACGATTTCGTGCATGAATTTACAGGTGGAGTTGCTGCTAGGATATGAGCACGTATTTTGGTATCGTGTGACTGTCAGTATTCACATTGGGGGCAATGTCCTATTTCTGTGAGTCAAAGATTGATTACAGCCTGATCAAAGACAGACTGGGATCGCCCTGAATTATAGGTTTAATGTTGAATGTTGAACACATTGTAATTAGCGAATCAGATGCCATTTTGTCAAAATGTGCTCACAAATGTTCGAAGGAGTTCAAGCTAATAAGATTCTGTCATTCCTCCTAGTCGCCTTACAGGACTAGTACTGTAACAAAAAGCGGGCGGCCAATAGCAGCACTCGTGTCGAATGTTAAAGAGTGCCTGGCCCAGTTAGGTGGCCGGTGACAAGACTAAGAAGCAGTAAGACACTTCCCAATATGAGCAGGTACATCTAGCATTGAGGGAATGGGTTGATGGTCCTAATGAAAACAATTTGAAGGCATGATTGATCACAAGTATAACTCAAGTTTAACTGCTACTATATTTGGAGAAGCAAACCAATCATTCTCGGTCTCGCTGGATTAATTGTGGCACCATGACACTCACTGCGGTAGTCTACCAACATAGGCTTGATAACATGCATATAACAAGGAACTATCTTCTTCTATACTAACCAAGAGAGCTTAATGCCGCCGATATATTTGCCACAACATACCGGCTGTATGGGCGGGATTTCATTCTTAGCCACTTGTGACATCTTACAAGTGCAGCATTAGTGGTAATATGAAACATCGCCCTCTATGATGAAACCGCAATAAAAGCTGTAAAGGAAAACGATGACGAAACTCGAGGAACAGCCATGCAGCACTGCGAACCTAACTTGACCATACCCATACTTGTTCGCTATCATACTACTTGCTGTATACATGTTAGGTCGATCAAACTCAAAAAAGTGAACTTTGTTATATCAGGTGAGGTAGTTTGCTATTCTTGTCAAGATTAGATCAACGTATTGTTTTGTCGACGCCCCGTATGTCTATCAGTGCCATTTCACGGATATAGTACGCACGCAGAGTGCTAGTACCACCGGAGAATACATTAATGGGAAGCACGGATGCGCGACGGATGGCAAGGGATAATATTAGGTGCTGAGACAAGCCTAATGAAGGGCGACCAGATTGTAGGAGGCAGGTTCAAGCACACTGCTGGAAACGTCATGACCGGGAGTCGGCAGCGATTCCGTTGTCCGCTGAGGACGGAAGGGTACTCAGCTCCCGCATAGGCCGCAACCAGCCGCGAATACTCGCAAGGTGTTGATATAAGGAGGGCTGCTGTAAAGGTTACGGAGGTGGCCGTTCATTGTAGCGGCGGTTCCTGATAATAATAATAATCGATCCTTGACGAAGGATTGTCTCGACTTGAAACTTTGAACTTGAAGAAAGAGTGCCACGCGCTTTGTTTCGTGCAAATCTTAATCCATGTCTCTGCCAGCGAGGATCGCCAATATTTTTGCGATGGCAAAAAGTAATATCAGATGTTTTGATCATGGAGGAGAGTAAATCGGTAATTGCCACATCTGCATTCATGGAAGGATATTGAATGGAATTGGCCGTCAAAATTGAAAGCTTTTCCGACAATGCCCCAGCGAGAACCGGCATGTAGCGCCTGGACCACTGTCGGAGCCCAAGAACGAGCTCACTGATGGCCGCTTCTGTAGTGGGCACATTTCACCGGTCCAAACGGCATGGCAGATGGTTGATCAATTAAGCAAATGAGTAAAACTTCTTTGATTGACATGTAACCTTCGTCGTCATGGGTGTCAGGAAGTCTCTCCAGGACGAGGTCAAATAAGTATTGCCGTACGTATCGAGTCAGGATTTCATTTGTTGGTATCCATAAGGCTCGACGTTGGTATATTTCATGCAGGGCCCAGGGAAGTGATAGAAGTTACATCCGAGTCACGCACCCGGTTGAGCGGAATAGACAAGTGTTCGAGAGAATTCTTGCCACTTGGGTTAAATTTGAGTCACGATGCCTCGGAGATTGACACTTGACTTTAGAACCAAGCTGCACAAAATGGGAGGAAGTGGGCGCCAAGAAGAACATGATCCTCCCGCGGGTCACGGTACAAAGAGTGATGGCACAAGACAACAATGATGCGCCCCGTGGGTCCAACCAGTCGACGGAAGCAAATTGAAACAGAATCGCGGAGTACAAGTTACACGGAAGAATATCCTTTGCGGGCTGCTACGTGCTAACCTGTAAGTGAAATCAGAACATGAATTCAAACTAGTACGATTATGAATATATTTTTGTCCAGCAATCGCCTTCTTATCCACATATGACACGACCCCGGGTGATTAGAGCTAAACATCCTCCATCACACGGCCGTCAATGGGTGAGTAATAAAGTAAAACGGAGGAGTGTATTTGAGGCGCAAAACTTCATGTAAAAGAAAGATGAAACGTTGATTCTCAGTGAGTGTAGATGGTAGTCGGGGGAGGGCAGAGACAGGAACCAAAGTGACAAGTGCCCTGGTCTCAGGACAACCGCCGATCTCCAATACCATGAGGTCCGTCGTACCTTTTTAGTATGTAGCTACTTTCGTCAAAAAGATCACGTAGTGTTCCCTCATAATTCACCGCAACTTGACTACAACGCTAGTTTCTTTTTCATCAACCCCACGTACGCCGGCGGCGGCGTTGCCAACTTGTACCATAAGAGCATTCCACTAGCTTCATTTCTTTTCTTGTTACCACCACCACCTTCATATTCTCGCTATCTCCAGCCCCAACCATGCTCAGGTCCAAACGCCAGAGGATCTCCGATGACGACCCTCTCGCCCGCGCAATGGCGCCTCCTCCAAGTGAAACCTTCGAGGAACGGCAGCAGCGGCTTGCAGCGGAACAGGAAGCAAAGCGTGTTTCGGACGCCATCGACGAGGAGCTCAACAGGCAACGTATTTCAGAAAAGAAGGGTCCTAAAGCAATCAAGATACTGCTCCTAGGTGCACCTTTACTCTTTGCCAGTCTTCTATTCAAGCCATCACTAACCACACACCTCAGGCCAGAGCGAATCTGGTGAGTGCCATCTGCATGCATTCTCTCTACTCCATGTAGCTCACCCGGTACCCTCCAGGAAAATCGACAACACTGAAGAGTGAGCGCAAGACTTATTTTTAGAGAGACCACAATTTACCTCCATTTGGGTACATTGCAGACTTCCAGCTCATGAACTCTCCCAAAGTTGCGGTTATCCTTTGCCCAAAGGATCACAATACTGACCCCAGATCTGTCTAGGCCTTCCGCTCCGAGCGTGCTTCATGGAGAGCGGTCATCCAACTCAATGTAGTTCAGTCCATCCACGCCATCTTGGACCTAATGTCCAAAGCACATTCCGCAGCACACATAGCTTCAACATCATCTCATCCTCCCCCTACATCGTCATCAAATCACTCGACAAACCGACTGAGTGCATCCCATAAGGATTATCCCCCAATCACCACAGAACATTTGAAGCTCAAGATGCGCCTGGGTCCATTACTCCAAGTTGAGGCCGCGTTAGTAAAAAAACTTCTTCCCTATGGCCATGTTCAGCTCTCCGGACTTGCTAATCCAGCACATTCCTTTCCTATCCAGCAGGAGATTAGTGTCAACTCTTCTGCTGGCTGGAAGGGCACGTTCAGTCGGCTGATAGGTCGGGATAGTTGTGACAGCTCAGATCTCATTGACTGGTCCAACCCGGACGATCCCGGAGTGGTTCTGAACGCTTGCGCGGAAGACATGAAACGACTTTGGGCAGATCCTATCGTCAAGAAAATGATGGAAATCGAGAAGATGAGGCCGGAAGAGATGGCTGGGTTGTATGTCTATAAACTAGGTTATCAGATTAGACTCACTGACGATTGTTCAAGCTTCCTTGATGCACTGGATCGCGTAACTGCGCTCCATTATTCACCCACGGATGGTAAGCTGAAATGGCTTCTCGATGGCACCAATTGACCATGATTTAACAATGCAGATGATATTCTACGTGCACGACTAAAGACGCTTGGAGTGTCAGAACATCGATTCAGTATGAAAACAGGTTTGTGTCATCGTGACGTCTAGCGAATATTAGCCGATAAGCATTCGTTTAGGTCCGTTGGGATCGCCCATGAGCCACGACTGGCGTGTGTTTGACGTCGGTGGCCAGAGATCATTGGTAAGTGTTTGGTGTGTCACGTCAACTGTGTTCCTGCTAAGGCGCCTTTTCTAGAGAGCCGCATGGGTCCCATATTTTGATGACATGAACGCCATCATATTCCTGGCACCCATAAGTTGTTTTGACCAGGTGCTTCAAGAAGACCCCACCGTAAATAGATTGGTGCGCCTTATCCCCTTTCTTCCTGACTTTCCCTTATTCTTTGTGATAGGCCGATTCCTTCCTTCTCTGGAAGTCCATTGTGTCTAATCCGCTGTTGAAGAAGACGGACCTAGTACTTTTCCTAAATAAATGCGACATCCTGCGTGCGAAGCTTGCGTCCGGCATTCGATTAGCCGATTACATCGTCAGCTATGGGAGCCGACCGAATGACTTTGAAAGTGCTAGTGTTTGTGAGATCATGTCTTCTACTGTTTTTACCTTGTCTTCCGACCAGTTACCCATCAGATCTCAGGAAGAAATTCGCTGTCCTGCTAAAAGACCATTCTCCTGACCGACAGCTTTACTGTCATTTTACATCTGTGACTGTAAGATATTTATTGATTACCCGCAGCCGCTCTCCGTAATACTTGTCTTACAGGATACAAAATCGACGACATTAATCCTTGAAAACGGTGTGTGCATGTCTTTGGTTCGAGACATTTAAAAGCTGATTCGTTATTGATTACCAGTGCAAGATCTTCTCGTTCGCGATAATCTGAAGAGAAGTGCGCTCGTATAGGCTAATATTCGACAACTGCTCTCGCGCATTCTTGCTCTTTCAGAGTTCCAGGAATCTGCATGGACCTCTCGTGACCACTCGCGCCGGCCTGCCCTGTGGTCTTAATCATCCACTTGCATGATTTCGTCGTCGGCCTATCTGTGGCCACTGCACCTTGCCTTATACATCTGGAACATTTTTGAAATCCATGCCTCATTCTCCTGTCCGCTGTTTTCTGTGCACTCGCCGTTCACTCTTTCTTTCTGGGGTCATAATGCAGGACATATGAATGCAGGACAATGTGCACCCACCCGCTCGTTCATTCATAATTGTAGCTGTTCATGAGTATTGTTGTATTTATACGTCCGTCTCGCTGTCGATCGTACCGAATTGAACTGGCAGTGCCAGGTGGTGACAGGCGTGGGTTTGGGAGGTTTGTCTTAGTCTGAAATGAATCTGCCGTACCCATGCGTTCATTAAGCATATGAAGGTGCTGTGCGCTCCCATGAATGATGTGCCACAAGGTTGCCATAAGGCCTTGGACTTTTCTGAACGGAATGACTCCCATGATTGTTTGGTTCCTAATGGCCATTGCTGTGCAGTGTTGGAACCTGTCATCCACCCACAACTCGAGGCCGCATCTCACAACTCGACTAACTTCAACATGAAGAAGGTCTTCAGTCTGTTTACTTTGGCACTTATACCAGCAATATTCGCAGCACCTGCCGAGGAGGCACAAGTAATTCTCGGCGAGACCGACCCTATTCAGAGACCAGGCCTCCACCACTTGCAGGCCGCGGAAGGTATCATCAATGATGGGAACGAGATAGTGCACCAATGGGTTGAAGACGGGAAGCAGTTCATCAAGCAACATGGCTTGACTTGTAAGTTTGACTTTCTTGGTTGACCTATAAGTAACCGGAATGTCGTAGATGAGATGGTTGTACACCCTCAATTCAGTGACTACAAGCTCAGGATCACAGAGCCCAAGTTGTGTGACCCCACTGTGAAACAGTACTCCGGTTACCTTGATATCAGCGACGACAAGCATTTGTTCTTCTGGTAAGTAGTTGCATCTGGTCGTGTGAGTCTCACCAATGATTTCAAATTGGTACTCAGGTTCTTCGAGTCACGTACCTCTCCCGAGGATGCGCCTCTTTTAATGTGGCTCAACGGTGGCCCAGGATGCAGCTCGTCTACCGGCCTTTTGTTCGAGCTTGGTCCATGCAGCATCTCCGACGAGGGTGCCAACACGACGCACAACCCCCACAGTTGGAATGCTCACGCCAACATGATTTTCCTTGACCAGCCCATCAACGTTGGATATTCGTATTCTGAAGATGGCAGCACCGTCAACACGAGCCCTGTTGCTGGAAAGGATGTTTACGCATTCATGGAACTCTTCCTCAGTCGCTTCCCCGAATACTCTACGCAGCCTTTCCATATCGCTGCCGAGAGTTACGGTGGCACATATGCTCCGAACATTGCGAATGTCATCTACACCGAGAATCAGAAGATACCTGTTGCATCCTCAGGACTGGTCAAGATCAATCTCGCATCTGTTATTCTCGGCAATGGAATGACCGACAACTACGTGCAGATGGCTTCGATACCCGACTACCTTTGCGAAGGGCCATACCCGATCTATGACGACCCCAACGGCGTAGAATGCACTGCATTGAGGAGCAAAGTGCCCACCTGCCAGAGGATGATTAAGGCTTGCCACGACTTTGACTCTCGGTTCACTTGCGTACCCGCTGCATTGTATTGCAACTCTCAGCTTTATGCTCCCATTCAACGTATGTGCTGCCATTATTAGCCCTAAGTCATACCTGAACTCACTTTGCCTTTCAGAATCTGGTCTCAACCCCTACGACGCACGTATCGAATGCGATCGTGAAAAAGATGGCCCGCTTTGTTACCGTCAGATGGGTTGGATTGAGACTTACCTGAATGAACCCGAGGTCAAAGCTGCCCTTGGTGTGAACCCTCAGCGCAACTTCGAGTCATGCAATATGGCTGTCAATCAGGCGTTCATGCTTCAGGGTGATTCAATGCACAACACGCCACTGTTGCTGAAAGAGATGATCAACGATGGTGTCAGGCTGCTTGTCTATGCTGGTAATGCGGGTGAGGATTATTATTTTACCTTTATGAAGCGCATTGCTGAATGCATATTTAGATATGATGTGCAACTACATGGTAGGCCATCGTTCATGTGCATGCGTCGTGATCTAACAGTATACCTTAGGGCAATGAACGTTGGGTCGAGCAACTGGATTCCATCTTCCTTGATGAGTTCTCCACTGCCCCGACTGAGCAGTGGGTAACAATGTATTCTGGCAAGATGGCAGGTACTGTGCGGTCTGCTGGTGGTGCCGGTTCTGGCGCTGGAAACGTTACCTTCGTCACTGTCCACGACGCTGGGTCAGTAAAAGCGCCTTTTTCTTTGCACCAAGATCATTTACCAAAATCTTTCTAGGCACATGGTTCCATACGATCAACCTGAAGCTGCTTTGGTGAGTGATAGGAATCAAGTTTCTTCGCAGATTGCTCACCCACAGTATAGGACATGATTACGAGGTGGATCATGGACATTCCGTTGACGCTCGATACCGTGGATTTGACAATGCCCTTCGGAGGAATATGATCGTAACGTTAAGACAACCTTGATACATTTTTGTATTATACACGATGTGCCGCAAGGTCTGGACTTTCCTGACCGCAATTATTTCCCATGCCAGCAAGATGCCAGATGTCAGTAAATGTGTGGTTTCAATTGCTGTGCACAATGCTGGCACTTATCGCTCACCACGACTCGAGAGCGCATCTCACAACTCGACTAACTTCAACATGAAGAAGGTCTTCAGTCTGTTTTCTTTGGCACTTATACCAGCAATATTCGCAGCGCCCGTCGAGGAGGCACAAGTAATTCTCGGCGAGACCGACCTTATTCAGAGACCAGGCCTCCACCACTTGCAGGGCGTGGGAGGTATCATCAATAAGGGGAGCGAGATCGCGCACCAATGGGTTGAAGATGGGAAGCAGTGCATCAAGCAACATGGCTTGACTTGTAAGTTAGTATGTTTTCTTCGTTGACCTAT
>PVYE01005172.1:44705-62732 GCA_002995055.1 Rhizopogon rudus
GAGCCACATTAAAAGGGGCGCATCCTCGGGAGAGGTACGTAACTCAAAGAACCTACGTACAAATTATGGGTCAGACTCACACGACCAGATGCAGTTACTTACCAGAAGAACAAATGCTTATCGTCGGTGATATCAAGGTAACCGGAGTACTGTTTCACATTAAGGTCACACAACTTGGGCTCTGTGATCCTGAGCTTGTAGTCATTGAATTGAGGGAGTACAACCATCTCGTCTGCGACATTCCGGTTACTTATAGATCAACCAAGAAAATATGCCAAACTTACACGTCAAGCTAGGTTGTTTGATGAACTGCTTCCCATCTTCAACCCATTGGTGCGCTATCTCGTTCCCCTTATTGATGATACCTTCCACACCCTGCAAGTGGTGGAGTTGTGGGGGGTGACAAATTTCAACACCGTGCACAGCAATTGAAACGAAACAATCACGAGAGTAATTCCGTTCAGAAAAGTCCAGACCATATGGCAATTAACCTTGTGGCAACTTTGTGGCACATCGTTCATGAATCATGGGAGCGCACCTTTGATTCGACTGTGCAGGACCGTTATATGTGTAATGAACGCATGAATAGGGTAGACTGAGAAGAACCAATCCCCACCTGCCACCACCTCGTACTGCCAGTTCGATTCGGTACGATGACAGCGAGACGGGCGTATAAATACCACAATACTCATGAACAGCTACAATTCGGAATAAATGGCTCGGACCAGTCAATCACATCTGAGTTGTCATAACTATCCCGACATATCAGCTGACTGAACGTGCTCTTCCAGTCAGCAGAAGAGTTGACACTAATTTCCTGCTGAATAGAAAGGGATTGTGCTGGATTAGCAAGTCCGGAGAGCTGAACATAGCCATAGGGAAGACTATTTTTTTTTTTACTAACGCGGCCTCAACTTGTAGTAATGGACCCAAGCGCATCTTGAGCTTCAAACGTTCTGTGGTGATTGGGGGATAATCCTTATGGGATGCACTCAGTCGGTGTGTCGAGTGATTTGATAACGATGTAGGGGGAGCATGAAGCCATGTGTGCTGAAGAGTGTACCTTGGACATTACTAGGTCCAAGATGGTGTGGATAAACTGAACTACATTGAGTTGAATGACAGCTCTCCATGAAGCACGCTCTGAGCGTACACAAATCTGAGGCCAATGATTTATCAATAAATAGTGATATTATGTAATTATTTATCCACAATTCGCGCTGATATTTTCTGGTTCAAACTCAGCTACATACAACTACTTCCACTTCGTCCTCCAACCACATTGTCATTACGACTTGGATAATGTCTGGGAGACAAGGAGGCAAACCAGATCTTTCTGGCTACAACTATGGTGCCATCTCATCACTCGTCTTGACCGCTGACAGGTCTGCTTTGCCCAGGAGAGACAGAGAACCCGATGGTGCCCCCACCTCTCTCGCAGGGCGGATAGACTATCATGAGATGGGCTCACGTGTCCAGCGTCAAGCGCCCAAAGACGTTCAGAAGAAAAAGAAAAAGGCAGGAGACGCGGGGAAGCAGGAAACAACAGAAAAAGTTGTTAAGAGACACGTCGAATCTGGTTTTGGGTACACGGATATTATCGAGGCGACGCAAGATGTTGAAGGTCTCGCATACCGCCCGCGTACTGCCGAAACACGCGAAGTCTACGAAATTATGCTGTCCACGGTGCACCAGGTTCTGGGCGACCAAGCGCAGGACATCATTCGCAGTGCAACCGACACCGTCCTTGAAACACTTAAGAACGACTCTCTGAAGGATTTTGACAAGAAACGGGAAATTGAGGAGGTGTTAGGACCTGTCCCCAATGATGTTTTCTCTCAACTTGTGGCTCGGGCGAAAAAAATCACCGACTACGGTGCAGAGGACGAGACAATGGCAGATCCGGATATGGAGCGCAAGGATGCTGAGATTGACGACGAAGTTGGGGTTGCAGTCGTGTTCGATGATGATGAGGAAGAGGAAGAAGATGAAGAAGGCTATGAAATTCGGGACGGGTCAGACGAAGAAGGTGACGAAGAGGAGGCAGAAGTCGATGAAACTGCACCAGAAGCCGAGGACGCAGGCGAAGAGGAGCTTGTCATCGGTGGCTCGTCATCTCGTGGTGCTGCAAAAGCCAAAGCAGACAAGGATATTGTCTCACCGCATGCAATTGACGGGTTCTGGGTGCAGCGTCAGATTTCGGAAGTTTACCCCGATCCAGTTACTGCTGCGGACAAGGCAGCGTCAGTGCTCTCTATCCTCGGTTCGGAATCAAGCCTGCGCGATTGCGAGAACCAGTTGATGGAGCTATTCGAGTACCAGAGCTTCCATGTAATCACCAAGTTCCTCAAAAACCGGGACGTGGTGGTTTGGTGCACGAAGCTCATGCGGAGCGATGCGGACGAGCGGGTCAATATCGAGGTGGCTATGCGAGAGAAGGGTGTTGGTTGGATTTTGCGGGAGCTTGCTGGAGACCGCCAGGCCAAGAAGGTGCAGAACAATGCCATGGACGTGGATGAGAAAAAGCCAGCGGTACCGAAGACAGCAACTCTCGCACCAGGCTCTACGGTGCAACCCAAACGCATGGTTGATCTAGAAAGCATGGCATTCAGTCAGGGCGGGCATCTGATGTCGAACAAGAAGTGCAAACTACCTGAAGGTTCATTCAAGCGGGCACGCAAGGGATATGAGGAGATTCATGTCCCTGCACCCCAGAAGAAGCAAGGTGGTGAAGACGAGCTTGTACCTGTCACTGCACTTCCGGAGTGGTCAAGAAAGGCATTCACCGTGCCCAAGCTCAACCGGGTTCAGAGCAAGCTCTACCCAATTGCTTTTGGGACAGACGAGCCCCTCTTACTCTGTGCACCTACTGGTGCTGGCAAGGTTAGTGTTTTTCCGTTATATTTTTCACTTTTCAGACACTAACTTAATCCTGCAGACCAATGTCGCCATGCTCACCATACTTAACGAGATGTCCAAATATCGTGACGAGGCTACTGGCGAATTCGCCCTCGACGATTTCAAAATTGTTTATATCGCGCCCATGAAGGCTCTTGTCCAAGAAATGGTTGGCAACTTCAACGCGCGATTGAACGTTTTCGGGATCAAAGTCGGCGAGCTCACGGGCGACTCTCAAATGACGAAGCAGCAGATCTCAGAGACACAGATCATTGTCACGACACCCGAGAAGTGGGATGTTATCACGCGCAAGAGTACCGACACCAGCTATACGAATCTCGTTCGGCTCATGATTATTGATGAGATTCACCTGCTACACGACGAGCGTGGACCCGTGCTTGAGAGCGTTGTAGCACGCACAATACGGAGGATGGAGCAAACAGGAGAGTACGTTCGCCTGGTTGGTCTTTCAGCTACGCTTCCGAACTACCAAGATGTTGCGACGTTCCTCCGCGTGGATGAGTCAAAAGGTCTCTTCTACTTCGATGCATCGTATCGCCCGTGTGCCCTTCAGCAGCAGTTCATCGGTGTCACCGAGAAAAAGGCTATCAAGCGTTTCCAGGTCATGAACGAGGTTTGTTACGAGAAGGTGCTTGACCAAGCGGGCAAGAATCAGACACTCGTCTTCGTGCACTCTCGCAAGGAAACCGCCAAGACCGCGAAGTTCATCCGCGACATGGCCATGGAGAAGGAGACGATAACGCAGTTCGTTCGTCCCGACTCGGCGACGCGTGAGATCCTCACGGAGGAAGCAGGCAATGTCAAAGATGGGAACCTGCGCGATCTCTTACCGTTTGGTTTCGCTATTCACCATGCCGGTATGACTAGAGAGGATAGAAATCTTGTCGAGGAGCTTTTCGCAGACGGCGCAGTACAGGTGCTTGTCTGCACTGCAACGCTCGCGTGGGGTGTCAATCTTCCGGCACACACCGTTATCATCAAAGGAACGCAAATCTATAACCCTGAGAAAGGTCGCTGGGTAGAACTCTCTTCCCAAGATGTGTTGCAGATGCTCGGTCGTGCTGGTCGCCCGCAGTACGATACATATGGTGAGGGCATCATCATCACGAACCACTCGGAGCTGCAGTATTACCTCAGTTTGTTGAACCAGCAGCTGCCGATCGAGTCCCAGTTTGTTTCGAAGCTTGCGGACAATTTGAACGCAGAGATTGTTCTTGGAACTGTCCGCAATCGCGACGAGGCTGTCCAATGGTTGGGATACACTTATCTGTAAGCAGATATTTTTCTTCGTAGAAGCAACGATGCTGACGTTTCCCGCAGCTACGTTCGTATGCTGAAGTCCCCAGGACTGTATGGTGTTGGCATCGATTACCAGGAGGATGACGACGGTCTTATCCAGAAACGCGCTGACATCGCACATTCTGCTGCCGTTCTACTGGAGAAGTGTCATCTCATCAAGTACGATCGTGCATCTGGTCGTTTCCAGAGTACTGAGCTTGGCCGCATTGCCTCTCACTACTACATCACGTACAATTCGATGGCTACGTACAACCAGCATCTGAGATCGACTATGTCAACGTTGGAGCTTTTCAGGGTGTTTGCACTCTCGAACGAGTTCAAACTACTGCCAGTATGTCTTAATGCAATTTCTGTCGGGAAAGTGAATCTTACCACTCATTTCTTTAGGTCCGTCAAGAAGAGAAGCTCGAGCTCGGTAAATTGTTAGAACGCGTGCCAATTCCAGTCAAGGAAAGCGTCGATGAACCTGCAGCGAAGATCAACGTCCTTCTGCAAGCATATATATCGCAGCTTAAACTTGATGGTGGGTGATGATTTAATCGTTTATCGTATCGTGCTGATTGTATGATTAGGCTTCGCTCTCGTGGCCGACATGGTCTTTGTTCAACAATCTGCTGGCCGGTATGTACTTTACTTTTAATGTCATTTAACTTAAGCTCACACTCCTGACAGCATTCTCCGAGCTATGTTCGAGATTTGTCTGAAGCGAGGGTGGGCAATACCAGCTCGTGCATGCCTTGACCTATGTAAGATGGTTGAGCGACGAATGTTCGTGTATTTTGCTAAGGGTTTTGGTGATCAAACTGACTAATTGGTCTTCAGGTGGGGCTCTATGACACCGCTTCGCCAATTCAAGGGTGTTCCACAGGACGTCGTCAGAAAAGCGGAGGGCAAACAATTCGTAAGTTTATATTAATTCAAGTGAGGCGCGTGCTAAGATATTTCATCATCAGCCATGGTATCGGTACTTCGACCTAGACCCTCCCGAGATCGGCGAGCTTATCGGCATTCCAAACGCTGGAAGGCTCGTACATCGTCTGGTGCACAGCTTCCCCAAGCTGCAGCTGCAAGCACAAGTGCAGCCCATTACCCGCTCACTTCTTCGCATCGACTTGTCTATTGTCCCTGACTTCCGATGGGATGAGAAGATCCACGGCACGGCTGAGACATTCCTCATCATGGTTGAGGATGTCGATGGAGAGATTGTTCTTTTCCATGACTCATTCGTCTTGCGCCAGCGGTACGCAGAGGATGAACATAACGTCACCATTACCGTTCCGATGTTTGATCCCGTCCCCCCGAACTATTACATCTCTGTAGTCTCCGACCGGTGGTTGCACGCGGAGACCCGGTTACCCATCTCCTTCAAACACCTAATTCTCCCTGAGAAATTCCCACCACCGACTCCTCTTCTCGACCTCCAGTCACTCCCCCTGTCTGCCCTGCACAACAAGGAGTTTGAGAGCATCTATTCTTCTTCCATCCAGACATTCAACAAAATTCAGACGCAGGTCTTCCAGGCTCTCTATACGTCCGACGAGAACGTATTCATCGGTGCGCCCACTGGAAGTGGGAAGACGATCTGTGCCGAATTTGCCCTGCTCCGACTTTGGAGCAAACGCGAGCAGCCTAGGGCGGTTTGCATTGAGCCGTACCAGGAGATGGTTGACCAGCGTGTTGCGGAGTGGCGCCGGAAGTTCAGTGGCTTGCAGGGAGGCAAAGAGATAGTAAGTCTCACAGGAGAAACCGCCGCTGACCTCCGACTCCTTGAGAAGGGAGATGTTATTGTTTGTACTCCATCTCAGGTTAGTTTCTCTCAATCTCGTTGTAAACCTGTCATTAAACTTGTGTTTCTAGTGGGATATCCTATCTCGAAGATGGCGACAACGCCCGAACGTGAAGAACATTGGGCTACTGATTGCGGATGAAATCCAGCTTGTAGGTGGAGAAGTCGGTCCAACGTACGAAGTGGTGATCTCCAGGACCCGTTATGTATCTGCGCAAACGGAGATTAAGACTCGCATAGTCGCTTGTGGTGTTTCGCTCGCTAATGCGAGGGATCTTGGTGAATGGATGGGTGCACCGTCGCATGCAATATTCAACTTTTCGCCAAGGTATGTCTTGCAGTGGCAATTGACATCCAGTCTATTGATTGATACTTTGTAGTTCGAGGCCGCTGGACATGGATATACATCTTCAAAGCTTCACTATCCCTCATTTCCCTTCACTGATGATCGCCATGTCTAAGCCAGCCTATCTCGCTATTGTTGAACACTCGCCGACCAAGCCTGTCATCATATTCGTTCCATCAAGACGCCAATGCCGGCTTACGGTTGACGACTTGTTGGTTCACTGCGGAGCAGACGACAACCCAAATCGCTTCTTGAATATTGAAGAAGCTGACTTGCAGCCCCACCTCGACCACATCAACGACAAGGGACTTGTTGAATGCCTGAAGCATGGTATTGGGTATTATCACGAGGCACTTGATAAGCAAGACAAGCGTATTGTCGAACGCTTATTCCAGTCAGGAGCAATCCAGGTTCTAGTGGCATCTAAGGTATGTCGTACACAATTCTTTTACTCGTCAACAACTGAGCGATTGCAGGATACTGCATGGAGTCTACCTGTTGCAAGCTACATGGTGATCATAATGGGCGTGCAATACTATGAGGGCAAGGAACATCGATATGTCGACTACCCGGTCATGGACGTCCTACAGATGATGGGTCGTGCTTGCAGACCGCTGGAAGATGATCGCAGTCGATGTGTCCTCATGTGCCAGCAGACGCGCAAGGATTTCTACAAGAAGTTCCTCGCAGAGGGTCTACCAATCGAGTCCCACCTGCCTACCCATCTGTTGCACGACTATTTCCTCGCCGAGATCGCCGTCAAGACCATTGAAAACAAGCAAGATGCGATGGACATCCTGACATGGACATACTTCTACCGCCGAATGACCCAAAACCCTAACTACTACAATCTTCACAACGTCAGCCATCAGCACTTGTCGGACCACTTGTCGGAGCTCGTGGAGAACACCTTGCAAGAATTGGTTAACTCGAAGTGTATTGCGATAGAAGACGAAATGGAGGTTTCGGCACTGAATCTCGGGATGATTGCCGCTTACTATAATATCTCCTACGTCACCGTGGAAGTGTACACCCTATCGCTGAAGGAGCGGACAAAACTCAAAGGTCTCCTCGAAGTCGTTGCCTCTTCTGCAGAGTTCGAGTCGATTCCTATCAGGCGTCACGAAGACGTTATTCTCCGCCGCATCTACGACCGTGTTCCCGTCAAACTTGATCGTGCAGACTTCGAGGCTCCTCATTTCAAGACATTCCTACTCTTGCAGGCCCACTTCTCTCGTATCCAGCTGCCGCCCGACTTGGCAGCAGACCAAACTCTAGTCTTGGAGAAGGTATTAAACCTGTTGTCGGCATGTGTGGATGTCATGTCCTCGAATGCGTGGCTGAACGCACTAGGAGCAATGGATTTGTCACAGATGTGTGTACAGGCGATGTGGGAGACTGATTCGCCCTTGAAGCAAATCCCTCACTTTGAACCAGAGGTTTGTCCATCTCTCGTACTACTCTTCGTTACTCTTACTGATCACATTCCAACACAGGTGATCAAGCGCTGCAAGGATGCCGGTGTTGAGTCTGTCTACGACGTCATGGAGATGGAAGATGACAAACGCAACGAGCTTTTGCAGATGGATGGTCGCCAAATGTGAGTCTCGATTGTATGTGCCTTTTAAGAATATATATTGACAATATGGCTAGGCGCGATGTGGCGATGTTTGTCAACTCATATCCGACCCTTGACGTGTCCTTTGAGCTTGTCAAAGGAGAATACACTGCTGGCGCGCCGATCACCATGCAGGTTGTTCTTACCCGTGATGCAGACGAGGAGGATCCTGATGACCAGACTGTTGTCGCGCCCTTCTACCCTACCAAAAAGATAGCAAACTGGTGGCTCGTAGTTGGGGAGCCAAGCACGAAACAGCTGCTATCAATAAAGCGCGTCACCGTTACCAAGAGTCTCTCAGCGAAACTGGAGTTCACCCTACCGAAAGGGGAACACTCGTTAAAACTCTACGTCATCTGCGATTCCTACGTTGGCGCAGATCACGACCTGAGTTTGGATCCTATTGATGTTGCTGAGGGCGAGGACAGTGATGACGATGACGATGACGAGAGTGGAGATGAGATGGAGGAATAGTCAGTATGCTACGTACTCCAGTCACAATGATTTTTTGCCAATTGTATATTTAATTTATCCCTTCGTCGCCCATAATCCGAAACTATCTGACAGAAACAAGTTCTGCAACTCTAAGGGAGAGTAGTCGCTCTCTTATCATTAATGACCACTTCCGTCGACATTCATTCATGGAAATGATATGAGTTGTAGAATAGCATGAAACTATTGCAAGGCAATGCCAGTGATCAAGATAGAGAAATCAAATGCGACCGTATTATACACTGTCCTATACTGTCTTCTATGTACCAGAGAAACAGTCTGCTGCTAATCGCTTGATGTTTGTGAACTCTCCCTTTCAATTTGTTGAGCTGATTATGTATCGTCGTAATTCAAGTCCACTAGCCACCGTTTTGACTTTTAGACTATGGTTTTGGAGAAAGTGGCATGAAAATATTACATGCAAGAACAATGATCGAGAAATGTAGTAAGCAGGACTGCATTCCAGTCACTACTATGGTAGACGTCGCGCGAAATCAACAAATCTCACATGATAAGTGTTACAGAAAGTGACAACACTAAAGAGTGATCAATGATCTGTACAACACAGTCTAACAATAAATGCAAATGACATTGGAGAGAGTAGAGCAATGTCGCAAGACGTCTACCTTAGCATGCAACAGAACCATCCCTTTTGTTGACCTCTCCCCAGTATTGCTCACCGTAATTCAAGAAAAGCTCCTCTCCACGAGCCACTGCTTTAACTTTGAACAATACCGTTAGTGAAATGGTTTGATGCTTGCCACAGGTCTGGAAACCTTACTGGTGTAAAACCCGATGTGATGCTCTCCGTTAACAAGAAGAACTCGGGTTATTATTGATTCAGTTGATGGTTACACTAACGCCATGCTAGGACTTACCTTGTGCCTCACAATTCGTATCTGTGTCGTGGTTCAAGAAGCGGGTGGGATTCCCGACTCGAGCAGCATCAAATAATTCGGACATGTCGGGTGAGACCTCGAATAGATAGTTGCGTCCACTATACTTGGCGACAACACTGTGTGAAGTGAGTGCGTTTTGGATGGCGCCGGCGATATCAGCATCAAGACATACTCTAGAGAATTCGTGTCGTCATGTGTCATGAAGATGCCAACATAATCTAAACACCAGATAAATTGTTATGCTCAAAGGTCACAAGGAACAGTATCACCTCCGATATAATCGCCGCGCTTCATATCTTGCGCCGCAAACGCTCCTAAGCCGTATTTCGCCCGCTTGATCTCGACCATCTGACCAATGGTGAACAGGAGTCGCGGACGACAGATGCTCATACCTTTGCATCGTTTCGCTGAAGCCTCGTGTTCCTGCACGGCTTCTTTGTTGCGCCTGATCAAAGGTCAGTTCAACTCGTCATAGCCACGAACATCAATGTAGCCTAACCTCTAGAACGTAAATTTAGTTCATTCCATTCCAAGGAAATTCGAATGACATGCCATACCTTGCATCACAGTTCTTACATAAACCAGGCATACATTCTCGCAAGTGTGCAGCGCACGGACAATCGGAATCGCAGCGTTTGCATGTGCATCCGCGATATTGGCGAATACCTATCAGATCGTCGTTAGAAATCCGATTCGTGTCAAGATGTTTAAGAAATGGCCATACGAACATTTTATACCACACCGACAAGCTAACTGGCAGCGTCGTTTCTGAAGGTAGCAATTGCACCACGCATCGATACAAGGACCCTTGTGGTTGCAAGGCTCGAGACTGCATAATGAAGCATCCTATAACTGACTGTTGGCTTGATCATACCGAAGAGCTTACGGGACGAATGACGCATGTGAGCGGTCTTCCTCTGCAATTAAGGGTGAGCCAGGACTCATGGTCGCCCAACAGAAACGTTGGAGCACCATAGTGGAGACGAGGTTTTCGAGCCTTTAACCCCGTTCTGTGTTTCTGCGTCTCATCGCCGGCGGGGTCATCATCAAACACCATATGATCCGGAAATATGTGTGATCGTTGAACAAAGACCTTAGGAGGAATGAGAATAGGCAGAACGAGGTACATGCGAACGCGTTTACTTCTCTGCATGGTTTGAAGCAGAGGTCTGCAAGCTGACAAGGAAGTAGATCGGGGGAGATGGAAAGAATTGTTTTCAATGTCTCCGTATCGGATTCATTCTCCCAGTAAACTTTGTCCTACGAACCGCGCAGATCAGGGATGGACGTTGTGCGCGTGCTCAACAACAATGACTACCAAGTAAGAATCGTCTGTTAGACGGAAACATTCTTCTCCGCATGGCTCTCCTTCGCTGAGTCGCATGCTTTGGCTGGTTACCTTGGGCCTAGCACCTCCGAACGACCCAGATAGAGAGTACGCTACCAAACCAACATGAATGAGAAAATATCTGACAAAGTACAGTAGAGCTTACTATGCGTCGTGCACATAGTGCGCAGACAGTTAAGGTTTGGACAGAAAGTCTTAAGAACTGATGATAACATCCCACGGAGATCACCAGGTGCGGGCTCGAAGCTGGTCGGCATGTCGCCTTCAGTAGCAAATGCCCCTCCCGGCCAACGAAGGAAATCTCTGCATAAAATAATGAGAGCTGTCATCATGCGGAGATGAAGAAGCCTGCTAACCGCTGGGACTTCTCCCATAAGAGACCTCGGTTGTGAGATTCACGCAGTGGTTTGAGGATGCCCATCCGATCAATGTTCTTCATAGAGATATGGTGAATACTGTATAGTCGGCGGGCAGTTTCGATCTGGATCATTTCCGCTGGAAACGCAATCGCTATTGGCGATTTCAGTATACATTAAACTAATCGTGGCTTACAGTCTGGGTCAAAGTCTTCTTCCCATGCAAAGTATTGAAAGCGAGCTAGATAATCTATGACGGGAAATTCGTCCTCGTCGGCATACGGAATGAAGGTAGCTGTCTCGCGCAATTGGTGAGGTAGAATGCTCTGATTGATTGGTGGACAAGACTCGTAAGGAGGGTGGGGCTCAAAAGTAAGATCGACAGAGATCTCCTCCAGCTCTATGGGATAGGATATTCCTCGACCCTCAGCATCGTACTGCGTTACTACCAGGGAAGGTTCGGTTCGGTTCTCGACTTGCAACACTGAGTCCTGAAGGGCCGGGTCGAACAATTGATCTATCATTTTATTATATTTTTCTCTCTCTCCGGGAACTCGCTGGCCTGCAAAAGAATCAAGGATTTGTTGGCACTCGGTGGGTTCCCATTCGTAAAATTCTTTCCAGACTTCTTTGTAGACTTGTAAGCCCAGCTCGCGTAGTTCTGTATATTCGGATGGCTGAGGGGTCGTGAAGTTGAAGAGATCGCCTGCTTCGGTTCTGTCGATAAACGCCATATCGATTCACCCAGTCAAAAATGTGACACTGTCGGGTGCCAGTGGGTCCATGTTTGTGGTTGTTTGAAATGAAAGCCAAGTGCCACCAGAGCACGCGTGACGCCGCTGCTTCATTCCGCTACCATGGCAGAGAAGTCCAACGCCAACATGCTCTTCGCCAATTTCAACCAGGATTTCTCGTGAGTCCGAGACAGAGCAAGTCTCTATTGTGTGCTTCAAATGTTCATGTTTTAGGTGCATCTCTGTTGGAACTCGAAAGGGATACAGCATAACCAATTGTGATCCATTCGGGAGAGTCTACACAATGAGTGCGTCCTGTCCTGTCCTGTACCGCTCTTGTCGACACTGAAACAACAGTCGTACCTGGCTATTAGATGATGGCGCGCGTGGCATCGTAGAAATGCTATTCTGCACCTCACTCATTGCCCTGGTCGGTGCCGCTGATCAACCCCAGTCCAGCCCACGAAAACTACAGATTGTAAACACAAAGGTGAGTACCCCCTTCAACTATCCAGGTCATTCTGAATCCAATTTACCCATCCCATAGCGACAATCCATGATCTGCGAGCTCCTGTTTCCGTCATCCATCCTTGCTGTTAAGCTGAACAGGAAAACTCTCGTTATTGTGTTGGAAGTCGAAATATACATTTATGACATATCCAATATGCGTCTTCTGCACATAATAGAGACAACACCTAATCCTGAAGGTAAGCGCACTACCCATCAACTACACGAGAAATCTAGAGCTTAGTTCTGTCAGCAACATGCGCCCTCTCACCATCCGCTGACAACTCTTACCTTGCATACCCGTCTCCCGTTCCTTCTCCTACTACTCAATCGCCTAGTCAGGCTTCTACATCACAGGCGCCATCCTCTGGTCACCAATCTGGCGATGTCCTCTTGTTCTCTACACGCACCTTGACGGTCGCCAATGTGATCCAAGCGCACAAAGCACCAATCTCTTTCCTTTCCATCAACTCCACGGGCACTATGCTTGCAACGGCATCCGATAAGGGTACCGTCATCCGGGTATGGAGCATCCCTGGAGCAGAGAAATTGTATCAATTCCGCCGCGGAACCCGCGAAGCACGGATACATTCGATCAACTTTAATGTGGTGTCGTCCCTGCTCGCTGTCAGCTCGGCGCATGACACAGTGCACATCTTTAAACTTGGACCTCACAAATCTCCATCAATTTCATCCAGTAAGAAGAGTGACGGCCTGTCTAGCCCGCCGGAGTCCGTTGACGGTAGCGAGGGCTCTGCAGGAATGCATGGAGGCTATGAAGCATTCGCTGATGAACGCAAGAAGAGCGGCGTTTCGTACGTCGATTAGATTCTCGTACGGTCTAGACCGTCTTTCTGATGTTGTCCAGCACCAGTCTTCGTCGTAAGTCGATGCAAGTGACTAAGAGTCTGTCACATTCAGTCGGAGGATATCTCCCTAACACACTAACCGAAATGTGGGAACCATCTCGCGACTTTGCATTCTTGCGATTGCCAACAAGTGGAGCACGATGTATTGTTGCGCTCAGCGGGTATGGTTCAATTTGTTTCTTTATGCGTGCATAGTATTCTTAGTCTGTCCAGGACTCTACCACAGGTCATGGTCATTTCGTCCGAGGGCTACTTCTACTCGTACAACATCGATCCGGAGAACGGTGGTGAGTGTTCCTTGATGAAGCAGTATAGGTGAGCTTTCACTGCGCATCTACTCTCATGACTAACCAACCGCGCAATAGCTTACTTGACCCTGATTCTGCTGGGATGGAGTAACGGTTTACTTATGGTTTCTTTTTCGCATGGATCGCCTGAAGTTACGCCTTGTATACTAAAGTACTCACAGTCTATTTTTCAACGAGAAGTACTATACAAGATCAAGCATATTTGTTTCCGCGCTCAATTCGATGTTTTGATTAGCTAAACATGATGATTGGCACATAAGCAACGTTTATGTAAGTTAGTTAGTTGCCTCCTCATAAGTTATTCCCGTGGCGCAAGGCCGTTCATACACGTGTTTGTATCCCTCTGAAGCTGCGCCGACTGACAACACCGCGAGTTACATTTCTTCTGCCTGCGTGCACCATACCCCCTCTCATACACCCTGATGGTCATGGACGGCTTCTCCTACAAAGACAGCATACGCGCTGCTTTTGCCTCGTGCTTGCCATGTATTAGCAGCACAGTGCCCGTCCAATCCAATGATAACACCTACACCGACGCCAGAACTCACAGCGAGCTCGAGGGGCTCTTGCGCGACACAGACACAGAAGCAGAAACGCTTTCCCTGCACTCAAACATCGGTGCTAGACGGAGAAAACAGCGAAAGCGTCCCACATTCTCGCTGACTCTCTTTGGGTACACGTTATTCGGCCGCCCGCCTATTTACCTTTCGGATGATGAAGACGAACGGGAATGGAGGAGACCACTTGGCACGGTATCTTCTTCTACACTGGACTCGGACGCAGCGCCGCTGGATGCATCGACTATTGCTCGTTTGTCGTCGCCTGACCGTATAGAGGTTGAGCAGCAGAGGCGAGAGGAGGAGGCACGGCGGAAAGCAGAGAGGAAGGCACGGCGGAGGGAGCGGAGGGAGCGCGAGCGCTTGTCTACTTTGCTCACACTCAACGGCGGCTCGCTTGCTGAAGGCGATAATTTTGAGGGATTCCAAGGCACTGGAGGATCTTCATTACTCTCGCTACCAGCCGCTGAGTTCGGGCCATTTGTGAGCGGCCCAGAAGAACTGCCACCCACAGCAAACGAGGGTGACTCAGAGGACGCTGACGACGCTGACCTCGGCGGTGTGCTATACACTCGCAAGCAACGTTCTGCTGTTTGGAGTGGTTCAGGTTCAGATTCTCGCTCTCGAACCTCTGCTTCTATCTCCAACGGAGATCCAAGCCTACATTACAATCATCACCAACTCACACAAGCTGCCCCACCCTCCTATCCCCAGACCGAAATGCAGCTGCCCAAGCCAGCGAAATCCAAAAAGAACCGCGCATCAAACCGCCTCTCGCCTCTTTCGTCTTCGACAGCGTCGCAGTCCACGACACCATATACCCCCATTCAGTCTGTATCTGCGTCACCAGCTGTCGCTGCATTCCCTATCCCTCATGAGCGCATGGAACATGCCATCGAGGGACAGGATATAAGGGGGTTTCCGAGCGCCGGGCTTTCTGGGGTAAGAGGGAAAACGAGAGACATGGGCGCGTTCCTCGCGAGTCGGGAAGCTGCTCAGCCTTGAGTGGGAGTTGTATTTAAGATCTGGCTCTGTCTTGTCTTGGCCCTTTTGGTATGCACGTCTATGCCTATCATATAACCATACCTGTGCCATGTATGTGGTATCACCATGTTGTTCTGATAGTAGTGATTCCTAGATGTTTAAGCCGGTCCGAAAGGACAGGTCGGCTTGACCACTCGTTTTCACAGATTCCGAGAATATGATTTCCGATTCACCAGACAGGCAAGTGGGTTTGTGAGCCTGTGCCACCGCCGAAAATCATTCCAGAATCTGCATGGCACACTATTGACACGACATTTTGACCTGTGAGGGGTCAGAAGCCCTATCTTGAACACAGCCTCAGTGTTAGAACGATCTGTGTTGATCTCGAAAGGACTTCAGCTGCGTAGCTGCGCCTTGACACGTTTGCGGTGTTTAATGCAGATACAACCAAGCAGATCAAAGCTGTGGGTGATTTGGGGTGAAGGGTGGTGAAGCGATATGGTATGCCCCAATGTGAAAGCCATACTAAACTAACGCGTGTTTTAGGTCACCACCTTCTGACACTTCACTGTCCCTAAAACGTGTAGCTCGAGCGTTAAGAAGTCTAGAACAAGGTTAACCCCGAGACTCATTTTAAGATCTGGAACGAGTCATGTTTCGAATATTCCTTACGACCCCGCATCGTGTCTTCGGGGTTGGGGGCAAGTACGTAAATAAGGAACCTACCATAAGGTAACGAGGCAGAGTATTCGAAGCCTCCGAAATGAATGAACTGGTGCGTTGCTGTGTCCTAATACAGAAGGAACGACTGTCGCCTTCTATGAAGGTCTGCCTACAGGAGACTATTACGGTGTTGGGTCTGAGAGTAGGCTGCGCAGAGTTAAAACCTGTACCAATAATATGGAGGACACGCCAGCGGATCCCCTTCTTCATTCGCCAGACCGTTTGCTACTTGCTCAACAGACATGGGCAATTTTTTTGAAGACCTTGTGCATGAAATCATGGAGGCCACCATGGAGGAGGATGACCAAAGAGCGCTCAAGGTGAGAGACTTTGCAGAAGTGGCTATTGCACCCTCTTACGCAAGGAATGAATCTCGGAAGGCGAAATTCGCCAAGTTGAAGGGAGAGGTCATCAACGACGTCCGGGATATTTTCCCTCATGGACAGATAACTGTACGAGGTCGTTGTGGCTCATATTATCTAGCTCACTCTCCGCTAGCCACCGACGCTAGGCATCCGAGGCATCAAAGTCAAGCTTCCACCAAAGAATCCCAACGACCCGGATGTTCCAGATATCTCGGTGAGTTATAGCTTTCTTCTCTGTCACGCTTGACTCATGGTCAACGTCAGGGCCCTTCGATCGCGCCAGGGATACCAGAGGTTATAAGCATATTCAATGCATACGTGCAAAATGAGCTACCCACATACCTTATTCACGTCTCAGATAAAAGGCTTGTCGGGCGCAATGACGTGAAGCGGCTGTTCCGCAAAGAGGTCGCCTCGATCACGGAGGAAGCCATTCACAGTCGCCTTGTCGAGTTGAACGAATCGTGCCCTACAGCGGAGAGGGAGGACGCGATCAGAGACATTATCAAGAATACTGTGAAGTACGCTGTCTTCTCCCACCGTTGGCTCGACAAGGGCGAACCCACCTTCTACGACATCCTGAAATCGTTCAGACCGTATGGTTATGAAAAACTCGTGAAGTTTTGCGAGAAGGCTAGCGAGTATGGGTGCCGGCTGGCATGGTCGGATACGTGCTGCATCAACAAGGACAGCAGCACTGAGCTCGAAGAAGCTATCCGGTCGATGTTCAAGTGGTACCGCGATGCGTATATATGCATCGCATACCTCGCCGATACCACCTCCATCGATGATCTCCACGAAGATGTGTGGTTCACGCGCGGGTGGACTCTGCAAGAGCTGCTTGCACCGCGGAGGATGAAGTTTTACGGGAGAGACTGGATACCACTTACCAGTGATGTCAACGACAAAGAAAACATGGAGCTCATGGCTGCGCTCTCTGGCGCGACGCGGATTCCTCTCGACGACCTCCGTCATTTCCAGCCAGGCACAAACAACGTCCACCAGAAAATGATGTGGGCATCCACTCGGACAACCACTCGTATCGAAGATGTTGCTTACTCTCTCATCGGAATCTTCGATGTGACCATGATGATCGCATATGGAGAGGGAAAACGGTCATTCCACAGGCTGATGGAAGCAATCATCCATAAATGCGATGAATGGCAGATCTTCGCGTGGGCGGGGGCGAGTTCATCCGACAGCGCTGCATTTCCAGACTCGCCAAGATGTTACCTTCCCCTTGATCCAGTAGACAGCAACGACGCTCGTCTGCCATCCACAGTATGGCGTGGCGATCGGAATATCATCATGACGAAGCGCGGGTTGCAGATGCAAGTGCTCCTTGTTGACTTGTCGCTTCAGGAGGCGACGGTTTACGAGAAGATTGGCACTACGGACGTCCGGACTGACGCGTACTCCAACTATTCCGCAGGAGTCGTGGACTACTGGTGTTACGATGCGAGTGGGGATGGCGTTCTTCAGCCAGAACAGGAGCATCTCTGTGTGTTACTTCGCCCTGATGCCCGCAACCCATATGCTAGCTGGCGGAAGGTTACGACCACCAACCTTGTGACCATACGCACAGAGGACAAGCTGCGAAGGACTTTGACGACGGTTTTTCTGTAACCCTGTAAGTCGTCAGGGTCAAGCTGCAGAATTCTATCCATCAGACTACAGCAGCATCATAAGTTCTTACTGGTACCACATTTTGTAAATGTTGTTCTTCGGCTGCTGCCAGTGAACGCTGGGCAACAACTTGAAGATCTGCGCGTATACGATATCGCGCAACTTCTGCCTTTGTTAGTCTCCCGTAGTCAGATCTTGAAAGAAGGACGGTGGCCGCGGCCCGGGCCCGGCATAAGCCTTCGACTTGATCGCCTCTTGGACCCCTACCAGGTGGCACCCCGACTAGGACCC
>PVYE01005175.1:0-17374 GCA_002995055.1 Rhizopogon rudus
TTGATCAGATTCACATCACCTGCGGTTGCCGAACTAGCTCTAACGTGGAACTTTCACCGCTGCTTAGATTCAAGATTCACCGTGACAGTGCTGAGCACGAAGGCACAACATTGAACACACACTTTACACCCCACGTTCTTTACCCCATCACTTGCCATCATATAAGTTCTTCCTCTAACCCTTCACATGCTCTGTTGTTTTTGGCGTGGGGCATATCTGGCTCTCGCATTCTCCACCCTTGGCGGTGCCATTGTGGATTCTTTTCTTGGGGACACACTTGTGCGGAAGAATCAAGTTCAGAATGTCCTTGAACACGAATCTGTTCGAGGAGAACCACTTTGTCAACACTCGGTAAGTATGTCGTACATACTGGGGCGGCTTATTCATCCACGTGTTCCCGTTAACTAGACAGTTGGTCCGATAGAAACCACCCTATGTGACTACGAGACTATAGAGAGCGTGAATGGGGAACTATATAACACACTGAGTGAGTTAGTGCGAACGCCATTCTTCAAGTATTTCCAGGTATGTCCTAGACTCAGCGACCTTTGAGCATAACTAAGCACAGATCATTGTGTTAGGTGGACCTCTATCGCGAATGTCCTTACTGGCAAGAGAATGGGTTCTGTATGAATAGAGAGTGCGGCATCACTACTGTAGATGAGGTATATCTATTCAGCTATCGTGTCCAATTCAGGCCCACTGAGCCATTCATTCCAGAGTGAGATACCAGAAAGATGGAGAGCAGCCGCTCTGAGCAAGATAGAATTGCCGCCCTTGGAAGAGGTAAGTTTCATACATTCTATTGGCTGACGCGTTCTCAACTTATACAGCGTGTCCCCCTTCCCGGGTGTTATTACCGCGATTCTGATTTTTGTTTCCTCGATGATATGACAGGTGCGCATTTCGTCATATTCTGGGTCGTTGTGCATGACGATGTTTCTTGTAGAGGGCGAATACGTCGACCTAACCCTGGTCCCAGAGCGTTACACGGGTTACTCCGGTCCTTCAGCACATCGGGTCTGGAAGTCGATATACGAGGAAAATTGTTTCGGCCTCTCGGAACTGACTCTACTTACCGGTCGTTCTCCCGCACAAGTCACTCTTCCAGATACCCTCACCGATGTCTTACGAGAGCCTATTGAAGGAGAAGATGCAGATGGCGAGTGTCTGGAGAAGAGGGTGTATTACAAGATTATATCGGGCTTGCACGCATCTATCTCAACTCATATCTGCATGGAATACCTTAATCAAACAACCGGAGAGATGGTATGCAGTCCAGTTGTTTTCCGCTACTCATATTGATCTTATCTGACAGGGCCCAAACCTTGAGTGCTTCGTCACTCGCGTCGCCTCTCACCCTGAGAGGCTCCAGTATATCTATTTCAACACTGTACTCCTCCTACGTGCTGTATCACGTATTGGTCCATACCTACGCGACTATGACTACTGTTCACTGGCCACGTCCACACCTCATGACCACATACTCGCGAAGGACCTCCAGGAGGAAGTCAAAACAGGTGCGACTCTCAGCAAGGTCATTGACATTGCAGAGCATGTTGGCAAGTTTGACGAGCGAGTATTGTTCAGAGGCGAGAACGCGAACGTGAGCGACTTCTTTAAATGATCTCCATGTCCTGAAATTTTTTCGCCCTTCCTAGATCTTGAAAGAAGAGTTCAAAGCGCATTTCCGGAATGTTTCAAGGATTATGGACTGCGTTGGATGTGACAAGTGCCGCTTATGGGGGAAAGTCCAGACTACCGGACTCGCCACCGCGCTTAAAATACTCTTTGAGATGGACGAAACAGCCCTTGAGTAGGTGCTTAACGTCTACCGCATGCGTGAGCTAACTACCCCAACCCAGTCCGCACAAGAATCAAAATCTCCTGCAGCGGTCAGAAGTCGTTGCCCTTATCAATACGCTACATCGCTTCAGCGAAAGCTTGCAATTCGTCGAGAGCTTCCGAGATATGTGGAAGAAGACTGGCGAATCCGACGCCAAGCACCTTATCAGAGAGGCCGAAAAGGCCGTTGTTGGCAATGTATGCATGTTCTTCATTGTATTAGTATCACGAAGCTCACAGCTTAGCTGCCTCAGCCACGGAAGTTTTCTTCTCGTGAATCCGCATCACACACGCAGGAATCGACGCCTACGAAGCCCGCTCGCTCTCATCCACTGGCAGGCTCTCCTTCACCGACCCCTTACTCAGTGTTCCTTTCGACAATACAAAGTCACCTCGGACAATTGATACGGAGGTGCAAGAGAAGCACTCTGTCTTGTTTTGGCATCTTCTCGCAGGTATGGCAACATTTACACAATGTCATGTTTCCGTTGCGGACAGAGCTATGATCAATCCTGGACCTGTTTGTGCTACCTTTAAATAAGTGACAGGACAATATCTTTATGATTATGATAAGTAACAAATAGATTGCGGCACCTCATAATACCTCCCCATGAACGCTGATGGTCACCCCACATGATGGCAACAGCCAACTTTCCCTTCGAGACTAGCGCGGACTCATACTTGACGCCTGGAAGCTTTTCGACCGTTAGATAACGCATGCTCACATCCTGCACCCTGGAAATACAAGGAAATGTGAGGAGGCCTGCGGCAGCGATCCCATGCACCAACTAGTCGATGAGGTATTTGACCTCACTAACGATATTGATCACCGTGGTTTCTCCGACTCTGCAGATTGACCTCTTGGAGTTGCAGCGCCTCCTTTCAAACTGAAAATTATACTTTAGGTATTGTCTACCATAGGGCTTCCCCTCAACGGACGATAAACAAGCGTCCCAAAAAAATGGAAGTCGACATCGTATCTGAGATCCCTTATTATTATCTTCATTCGTCTATCAAGGTCTGCCTAGGGGAGACTATCTGAGAAATGATTAATGAAGTTCCGATGGGCTCGCGAAGCATCGAGCGACCGCGAACATCGGTAGTGTCTCGGACGATAATCGCTGCTGATTAGATGACCATGAAGATTAGATATCCTTGCAATTATCGGGCTTGATTGGAGGTAACAAATAGAGATCAGTGATACCACTTCTGCATGTTGCAAGGGCTTGCAAGTCTCCAGTCTACTTCGCTCGAAAAGTAAGAGACAGAATTCCAAATCAGACACGCTACTGAGTGCTGCTCCGAGGGTTTACACGTTGTCATGTAATAATGGCATAAGGTATATCACAACGTTGCCCGTAGAAGACCTGGTAAGTAGGCGACTGAGTATTGTATTACTCAAAGTTAGTAAAACTATGTTACAGGTTGCGACTTCGGCTCCAAGACACATGTTTTTAAGGGGTTCTCTGACTCTGCTTGCCGTGCCGAGGGTGGTGAAGCGGACGTGCGTGCAGCTCCGTTTTTCCATTCCCAGTTGAACGTTGATAACATTGAGATATATTGATGCTGTCATTGTGCTTGATCTGGACGTCAAAATTTTTGATCACTCGTCCCTGACCCACTTTATTATCTTGCACCATTATCTTCTAGTATCTGCCCCAAAGTCGCTTAACGGCTTCACCCCAAATTTTTCCTATAAAAACGCCAGCATCCATTGGGATTTCCCCAGCGTCCCTAAGCTCCAAGCAGCCTTCAGATCAGTCATCTTTATCGTACCTCTGGTGTCCATCACCTTCATACTCAGAGTTTTCCGAGCTCTTTGCATGTACTCGAACCAACTCGGTAGTCCCCACAACCCCCATAGAGGCTCCAAGCACTCCTGCGCAGGCTTTCTAGCAGCTCATTGATCTGTTTTCATCGTCTTTGGTCAAATTTCACTCGTATATACTTCCTACAATGGCTCCACAACCTCCCTCCACAACCTCTTCGGGTTATAACACCCCCGACTCTGAATTAGAGTCAATCGTCCCGGTTCATCCGACCGCCGTTCGTCGGCCCGACTACATCACCGTCCAGTCCGAAAATACCGCGTACACCGACAATCATATTACAGCCAAGTACCTTGACCGTGGTGCTGATGTTCTGGTCTCTGATGGCCAGTTCACCATCAAGCCTACTGTCAAGACTTATGAGTTCCAGACGACTCGCAAGGTTGGCAAGACTGGGTACGTCATGCCATTTCGAAATGTTTCACAGTCTGATTTGTGCGCACAACAGAATTATGATGATCGGTATGGGTGGCAACAATGGCTCGACGCTCTGCGCGACCATCCTTGCAAACAGGCACCAGATCTCCTGGCATACCAAGGACGGTATTCAGCAGCCTAACTACATCGGCTCTGTCCTCCGTGCGTCTACTGTTCGCATTGGCACTGAGCCGAGCACCGGTAAGGAAGTCCACGTCCCTATCTCTGATGTGCTTCCCATGGTACACCCCAATGACCTTGTTTTTGGCGGCTGGGACATCTCCGGCTTGCCCATGGACAAGGCAATGGAACGTGCCAAGGTGCTCGAGTATGATCTTCAGCGCCAAGTCAAGCCGCATATGTCTCTCCTCGGTCGTCCTCTCCCTTCCATCTACTACCCCGACTTCATTGCTGCCAACCAAGAAGCGCGTGCGGACAATGTCATTCCTGGCACTGATAAGCAGGCTCATCTCGAGCACATTCGGGCTGACATTCGCCGCTTCAAAGCCGAGAACCAGCTTGACCGTGTCGTCGTGTTTTGGACTGCGAACACGGAGCGCTACAGCGAGATTATCCCTGGTGTTAATGACACAGCTGACAATATCCTTGCTGCGATCAAGAACTCGCATTCAGAGGTGTCTCCATCGACGATCTTTGCTGTTGCTTCCATTCTCGAGGGCGAGCCATTCGTGAACGGTGCTCCTCAGAACACGTTCGTGCCTGGTGTTATTGCCTTGGCTGAGCGTGAGAAGTCTTTCATTGGCGGTGACGACCTGAAGTCTGGTCAGACGAAGCTGAAGTCCGTGCTTGCGGAGTTCCTCGTGAACGCTGGTATCAAACCGCTCTCTATTGCCTCTTACAACCATCTTGGCAACAACGATGGGCACAATTTGAGCGCGGAGCCACAGTTCAAGAGCAAGGAGATTAGCAAGAGCAGCGTTGTGGATGATATGGTAGACGCCAACCGCTTGCTGTACAAGCCTCCTGTTCCAGGTGCAAAGGGGAAAGCGGCCAAGGGCGAGCACCCTGACCACATCGTTGTGATCAAGTACGTGCCTGCAGTCGGTGATTCGAAGAGGGCGATCGACGAGTACTACTCTGAGATCTTTTGTGGTGGGAGACAAACCATCAACATTTTCAATGAGTGCGAAGTAAGTAACCCGTTTTAGTGTTTTACATGGGATATTAATTGTTGCATTAGGACTCTCTGCTTGCGACGCCTTTGATCCTTGATTTGACGATCCTTACTGAGCTGCTTACTCGTATCAAATACCGCGGAGAGGGCCAGACTGATTTTGCGCCTCTCTACCCTGTCCTATCGCTCCTCTCATACATGTGCAAGGCGCCGCTCGTCAAGCCTGGTGGGCACTGCTTTTTTGTCACTTAGTCATCATGCTGATGCGCGTTCCTAGGCACCGATGTCGTTAACAGCCTGGGTAGGCAGCGTAACGCGCTTGATAGCTTCCTGAAGGCCTGCATTGGCCTGGAGGGCAACAGCGACCTGCTCTTGGAGACTCGTATCTGGTAAACGCCGACCGTTCTTTTTTGTGTCACGCCTGGTTTCAACAACCAAATCGCCGGAATTGATCATATATACACGGTCTTCAACTGATCTGTAGTTTTTGCAATACTTTTTCATGAGCGGGTAGACTGATATAGATACTTCCGTATATCGTGCAATACAATTTTAGCTTTTGTTATTCATAAACGTGCGATCGTCTACCTTTCTTTCTCCTTCGTACACGTGAACTACATGAATGCTGGTGGGACCTGTGGGGACTCAAATCCAAACGTGGCATCTAGAAGTTGAAGAACTGGACTTGGCCGACGGCTGAAATCAAATAGTAATAATCGAATCAAGTGCCTGCACGGGGACCAACTCGGAGACCTGACCTATTGTCATCTTGATTGTAACTATGCTCTAATGTCCGAGCCGGTGCTATTACGTACGCACTAAGCATGGCTGTGCTGTTGACTCCCACGTTTAGGTCTCTCATCCCACCAAGGGTCGTTCTACCGACCGCCGTTCTTTTGTCTCGCCCTCGTCACTCTCGTCGCTCTCGTCGCTTTCGTCGTCGATGCCATATGTGCAGGTATGATAATACTGGACGAAAACGACCTCCTCAAGTCAAAGGATCCTCCAACCCCAACTTCCACCCTTCGTTATCCTGAGCGCGCGGCAGGCCGTCGTCCATTCAGTCCACTACCTGACTATGAAACGTCACAAGCCTTGGCCTTCAATGACTTCAACGACTCTTTGATCACCTTTCACAAACCTCCTCCAAAACGTCGCATTCTTGACTCCAGGTTCTGGAAAGCTGCCGTAGCCGCCTTGGCCTTGTATATTTTCCTCACAATTACTATTGGCATCCCGATTATTGTCAAGGTCAGCATGAGCATGGCTATCACGCTATTCCTATTCTAAAACTACTTGGTAGAAAACCCGTGAAGCCGCTAAGCAATCGTACCCCTACTACCCATCTAACTATGTCCTTCCTCGACCGAATAAGAGCCCATCATCACACTACACAGACATCGACAACATCAATAACTTCAATGGAGTCGTACCTGTTTGCAATAACTGGGCGAACGCCGACCAACTTGCCGACGTGCAACATTCTCTCATTGGAACGTATGTCCACGTCAAACCCCTTTCGCGAACCATCATGACGTTTCCTCCTAGTATGCAGAATGCCATATCATCCAATGGGGAGTTCAGCATTACATCGAACGCATCATACTTGAGCATGAACATCGTCCAGGGTGATTTGTTCGTCGGCATAAACCCCAACACCAGCGAGACGGATGCAACTGTGTCTATTACAATGCAAGCATCAAGTATAGACCTCTTCGATCAGACCCTCGTTTGCCTTTTATTGTCGACCAACCTCACCAACCTCTCAGTATTCGTGCGTAATATTATTATATTGCAACTCCGGATCTCATTTAGGAGGCTGACATGAAACAGATCCCCGAGAACCTCGCCTTCGACGACCAACTGCTTTTCAACATCACCCTTTTGTTCCCCCAATCACCTATATCTGCCAAAGTTGACACTTTCGCTACATTCCTCCCTTTGTTCACCCAGACCTTTGGCGATTTTTGTGACTATGTTATTTTCAAGAAAATTTCCATAGAGGGCCCTGTTTCCAAGATTTTTGCGACTGTAAGCAGTTATACTTCATCTCTACCCATTTATTTATCTGCCTCGCAGTTACTACGAGCCGACAAAATGCTGGTGGAAACCGCCTTAGAGCCGATTTTCGGTCAGTTTTACGCAACAGACACCCTCACTGTAAGCACGATCAATGCGTATGTGTTCTTCTCATTCTCGTTAGCATGCGATTGATCTGTTTCGGTAGACCTCTCACTGCTAACATCACGCTCTACAATGATCCGGACTCGAATTTCCCTACGTATCTTGAAGTCAGCACTGGTAATAGGTTCGTGGCTTAAACTCCAATCTCTTGCTTTTCGACCAACGCCCTATTTTAGCGACTTGACAGCCAACGTTACGCTGAATTCGCCCAACAAAAATCCGCCCTTGCGTCCGAACTTCATCGCAAATCTGCGTACCTTTTCTGGCGCAACAACCGCAAGTTTTGTACACGATTCATCATCACCACCGACGGCTATAAAGCTGCGCGTGGAGAACGACCTTGGTCAATCCAATGTCATGGTCGATGAGAAATATCAGGGTGTCTTCCAAGTCACCACGAAACTCGGAAATGCGGTAGTAACGCACGGCACTGCCTATTCTTCGGATCCATGGGACCAGGATTTGCAGCGGAACTTCCTGCTGGAGTACAACTCTCCCGTACGGTCATTTGGTTGGATAGGGTGGGGATCACACCCAGAGTATGACGAGCAACAGGGTGAGGTAGTTGTGGAAACCTCGATTGCAAATTGCACACTGTCTTTTGCTGGTTGATATTTCGCCCACTCATTCTTTGGACTTGTTCATCCGGGTTTCTTTTGGTGATCCGCATACACTGACAACATACATCGATTTACTACATTTTTTTATTAAGCACATCGCTCGTTTGGTTCAAGAGATGCTGCGATCTTGATCTTCTGGAGGCATGTGTGTATTTGCATCTCATTGTACTATCATACGTGGCAACGATAATAGAACGGACATCACTGAAGACCGCTGTACATCATCTGACCTGATCGTATCGCCATTTTGTTGGATGTCGTGACAGGGCGTTTCCTTAGGTACAAAAGGCACGAGTTCGTGGTACCTTGTCCTTGGCCGTGCTAGTGCTTCACGAGCGGTATAACCATCACGCCTTCACAATTCTTGGGAGGAAGGCCCATTGTGCGCCAGCAAGGTGCACACAAAAGACACGGACTTTCACCGAGACGCATGTCGCCCACGACCGAATACACGGCTGGGACTTTGCTACATGCACGACAGAGGTCCAGAAGTGTTGGCGTCAGGTGGAGCATCAAGGGGTAGCCAGACGGCGGATCTGAAGCGTGAGCAAGTCTGCATGTGATGCGAGTTAGGATTGATACCAAAGTTGAAAACGAAAAAGCATGCCTAATCTGATCGACGACTATAAAGTGCTCGCAGTTGCCTTGATGTAGCAGCCAGTAAGGGTGATGTAATCTCAGCGTGAGCGCGTTGAACGTGGTTTCGCTGGTAGATGTCGCTGCCGTTTTGATTTGTGGGCGCTTTGCTTCGGGGAGTTTTTGAAGGTGGGACATTAGCTTTCTGTAAAATAAACGGCCGGTGGAATTAGGAGTCTGTCGACCGCAGTGTTGTTCTGGCCTACTCTGCATAATCGGTATTGTCTCTCCCGTCCCCATAAAGGAGGCCCTCGATGCAGAACAAAGACCCAGAATGCTGCTCTACTCCCTGATCGTCGATGCTGTATCCAGATACGTCTCCATCAGCATCGAGCTTCTCTACGGGGAAATTACTGGAGGCACATGGTATGACATGTAGCAGGTCATCCAATGTTTGCGTTGACAGTACAGCGTGTTGTGAAGAGCGCGCCAGGCAGCTTGGAAGGTAAGGAATGCGATTGTATACTGTAAGCGAAATAATCGCGTCTGGATATGAAGGCGCATCGGGACTTGGGCTCCTAAGAGAGTCTGGCGTGGAACCACGGGCTGCACCGACGTCTTCATGGCTACGGGTACGGAGAACACCTGTTCCAGTCTTCTTGAGTTTTTCGAGTGCGTTGTAGTCTGTATTCTTAGCAGCACGGATGCAGAGCGCTGACTCTGCTGTCAATCTTGCGTGACGAAGTAAGAAAAGAGCGGTATGCAGGGGTATATATATAGCACATACCCCCAACATGTGAGGTTGACAGAGTCAAGCTTCTCTTGCAGCTGAGGTACTCCTGGGGCAGATTCACTGCGTTCCAGTCGTTTGCGTTTTCTTTTTTTTGTTCCTGGTACATCTGCTTGGTCATACACGGACGCGATTGTAGACTCATGCTGGCGCAAGACGTGCGCTGACAAGAGAGGGTTGTCCCATACTTCTTCGATGGATGACTTGAGCTCTGAAATGCTACGCTAATGTGCAATGAGCGGTACTACGGTAAGGGAAGGAGAGGAGTACCTTGCAGTGACCTCTGCTTCGACTGCATCTCTCTGCTCGTGACTGAGCTGCTCCCAGAGAGCTCCGGACAGGAGTGATGAACCAGCAGAGTTTGCTTCCTGGAGGAACTCGCTGACATTGATGGGCTGCGATGCTGGCCCAAAGTGAGAGTCAAAACCGCGATTCATCTCGTTCATACTAGAAGCTATTCAAGTCTACATATAAGAAAGCCCATTTGACGTAAGCATATATAAAGTCAATCATTTGGTGGTCATTATATTTATCCCCCAACTTGAACACATACATCACGCCCACGACTTGATCGCTCCTGAGGCCTGAAATATGGAGTGTTCGAAGTATATTGACCGAGGGGTGCAGACTGCAAGTCCCCCACTAACACCATCAGCGACGGCGACAGACCTGCCCGAGGTTCTTGTTCCCCAAGTTTCGAGTTCTCTCGACGGCTACTCGCGGCCCCCACAAGACATCAAGGCCGAATTACCATCCGTTGAACCCGAAATACCTTTGTCTCCCTCCTCTACCGCGGATGATGGCGCATATAATCAGTCCAATGTCCAAAATAGCCCCGTCAGTCTCATGTGTGCACCGTTGATATCTCGCCGTGTTCCAAGGCGCAAATTATTCCTTGTCAAGCGTCATCCAGAGGTGAAAGACGTCGAAAGACGCGTAGTTTCTATGCCCGGGGACAAGTCTGCGCAGCATGTCACGTCGCATCCAGGTGGCTCACGTGTGGTCTCCATGCCCGAGTATATCGCGACTGCTGCTGACTTATCCCTGGACACAACCGTGTCATTTTCCGCCGGGACTTCCTTCGAATCTGACGTTGAAAAACGTCGAGTTAAAGTTTGTCCCGCGCCCTCAGACATTCCACGCACGCCTTCTCCCCCATCGTCTCCTGAGTCCGTCCTCATCATCGACAATGATGCGCAGCTTTCTGATGGTTTCCTTCGAAGGAAATATTTCCCAAAGATAGTGACCCCATCCGGGAACGGTCTGTTGTTAACTAATGATTGCAATGCTGAGGTTTATTCTTCCTCATGTAGGCTGGATGACGTGGGCGAACTCCCCTCCTCGCGCTATCCCGGCACTCCATGGGCCGCTTTCCTTGCCATATGCTCGCTGTCCATCGTAAGTGAATTCTATAATAAGTGCAAATTAGCTTATCATTTCTAGGGGAGCTGAGGGAACGATCATCGAAGAGCCCGACAACGTATCTCGAGTGATCTGGGGTTTGAGCCCAGATGAATCTTCTCGTCAATATCGCGCTGATAGCGAGCATACAGACGATGAGACCTACCATAGAGCCTCCCCTCACTTACGCGTCCCACCGCGAGTGCAGAAGAAGAATGTACTTCACAAACCTCTTCAGGTACGAGCCACAGCGAACACCAAGAAGTCGTACAAGGGAGATGTTGGCGGAGGAGCTTCCACTACTCATCCTCACCTTGACCACGAACTTCGGATTCATGGACACTCACAGGGATCTCATGTACTGGCGACAAATGATGAACGACCAAGTCACGGTCTTCCTTTCCGAGATTCTTGGACCGCAGGACCTGGTATCCCAACTATTCGCGAACTGGAGGTCCAGGAAAAAGGCTTTAGCTCGTCATTAGACGATCAGGAACTTCTCTTACGAGTCGCGCTTGCGCAACAGTCACTTCAGAACACCGCACTGAATCAAGCTTACTCTGAAGGTCTTAAGCCAGTATTTCCGGTTTCGAATCATCCTCGCACTGCCCCAGCTTACCCGAAGATCTTTGTCGAACCACATCTCAATGAGGCGGTCAATGCAGCACAACGTCGGCCTGCCCTGGAGATTGCTCAACAGTATCGTCGACGTCAGGAGTTTCATCTCAAGCAGCAGGGCGCCCTACCCACTCCACCGAGTTCTTCCTCTCCTCAGTGGTCATCAAACTTTTCGCCCTATCAGTATCCTTTCATTTCTCCTGAAATTGACATACAAGGCACACTAGGTCTCCCCCATCATATCCTGCAAGCACAGCTCCCTTTCGTGGATGCAACCCTTCAAGCTCGCAAGTTCTTGTACGATCATCAGGATAACAATGTCGCACTTCACCCCTTCGATGGGAATGGCGACTGTGGACCTATGCCTTCACGGGACGACAGGGACATTTTGACAGTCACTCGGCATTCTTCGGATGTCTCTAGCGGTCTTGGCAACTATCTGCGTGATCTGCAGACATTGTCTTCTTCGGCATTAGCTCAGCAGACCCGTTATTCTGATACCACTTCACCCCATCTGCCGCAGCACGTGGCAGCTGCCCGCCGTCCTGTCAGTACTGGTCATACCCTTGTTTCCATGGCTCCTCCCTCGCCTGAGTCGCCCGGATCCCGACCCCGCAGTGTCTCCTATCAGCAACCCAGGTCTGTTCCCCTTGCGCGGTTGATGCAACGTCAACTGTCTTCTGTGCCGGAAGAGGACACCAGCGGACTTGCGGACACTTCGTCTGCATCTGGGCGCCAATTCATCGATGGCCACCAGCGCAGTCTCTCCTCCCGTGCATATCATGGCGACAATGCAGCACCTCGCGGGTATCACCAAGAACAATACCTTGATGTTCCTCCTACCAATCAGCATGGGAGAGTTCCTAGCACCGACACAACCGATGACTATGAGACACAGCCGTATGCGTTCCCTCATGGAACATCGCCCGCAAAAGTTCGTCTCCCCCCGGTACAGGATCAGGAAGAGTACGTTTATCAAAGCCACGTGCAGCCACGACCCAAAGGAGTGAAAGTCACGGACTCGTTCCAGCAGCCCAAAAAGAAACCGCGCGGAAGGAAAATAAGGAGCGACGTGTAACTGGTTTCCCTTCGTTTGACTACTTGACTGCCGCTTCGCATTTTCTCTCTCTTCATTAATGGTTTCATGGCTTTCCCCCCACGGATTACTATATCACAGACATCATCATTGTAAGCACTCTGTAGACGGATGGACTCGGACAAAACAGCAGGTCGGCATATCCTTGCACGCATGTATTCATTTCGCAGAATTCCCAATTGTTATCGACTCGCAGTACATGTACATGTATTATTTCACGGCTTGACGAACAAATCAGTGAACTTGTCCACTGGTAGCTTGGACAGCGACTGGGCGTCAGTTACAGTGTCCAGGATCCTTTACAATGAATATCAGCACTCAGTACCACACCGCACAGAGCACCTTATAACTTACTTTTGTTGATGAGCCTCGTTGAAATGCACGCTAATATGCCTCTTGAACTTCTCCATTAGAAGGGGAATGCCCTCCGCGCGGCGGCGCTTGTGACCAACAGGGTACTCGACGACAACCTCGTCGAGAACCGTTCCATCATTCAATTCGACGAGGAGAGCATTCCCAATAGAGCGCATCGACGGTTCGTGGTAGTTGACTGAGAAATTACTGTCCTCCACACAATGAATTTTGGCGCGCAGCGCGTCGATACGGGGGTCCGCAGCAGAAGCGTCGGTGTACGAATTCGAAGTGAGCTCACCGAAGATGAGGGGATATGCAACCATGTAGCTAATCGCATGGCTTTGGAGGATCGGGCCTATGAGCGAACTCTGCACCATAAATACAAAGGTTTGGCGTGACTTACTCTCGGTCTGCAAAGTTGTCCAAGGGGCCTTGCTTATCTATGATGCGGATGGCAGCCTCCTGCGTGCGGATGCGCACGCTCTTGATGTCGTCTGAGGACTTGCCGGAGGCCTTGAGCTGTTCGTGGATGGTGTGTGCAGCCTCGACGGCGGTTTGGGCGTGGAATTCGGCAGGGTAGGAGATCTTGAAGAGGACGTTCTCCATGATGTACGAGCCAAAGGGCATCTGGAACTCGAATGGTTTTCCCTAGAGTCGAGTCAGCCAGCTGGAGTCTTGCGCTTCTCGGGACATTATCTTACCTTGAATAGGACGTCGTAGAAACCCCACGTCTTGGCGGTGAGGACGGAGGGGAGACCAAGCTCGCCCTTCTTGACAAGGAGGGCAAGGTTGACGGCACGAGAACAGGCATCACCTGCAGCCCATGATTTGCGAGGGCCGGTGTTTGGTGCATGACGGTAAGTACGAAGGGACTGCCCGTCAACCCATGCCTGCGAAACGGCGTCGATCGTTTGTGAATGCGAAAGACCGCTGCATATACGATCTTAGTTGCATTCGCCTCCAAACTGAGGTGCGCTTACAGAAGCTTGGACACGACTGCAGTACTCGCAACCTTGACGAGGACAACGTGGTCGAGACCAACGCGGTTGAACGAGTTGAGCAGGGCAAGACCACCTTGAATCTCGTGTGCTTTGATCATGCTCTCGAGGATGTCGCGAACGGTCAGAGGTTGTCCCTGGCGAGCGAGGTGGTCCGCAATGGCAAGAATAGCACCCAAGTTGTCTGATGGATGACCCCCTGAAATGCAGAGTGAGTTTCAAGGTTCGATGATGTCTAGCAGAGCAAGAATTTATCGCTCGTACGCGCTGTGCAGAGAGACCCATCTACACGTCTAGGATACTGTCTTACTCACATTCAGCGGCGAGGAAGCAGTCATTGAAGTCCAACCAGCGAATGATAGTACCAATGTTGAACGCGCCACGGATAGGATCCAGTTGGTAGTTCGTTCCAGGAACCTTGGTGCCTACGTCCAACAGTTGAGCATTTCGACCTGAATTGATGGAATGAAAGACATCGCACCATTAGGCACAATGGTGCCTTCTACAACAGGTCCAAGAAGTTTGGTGCACTCTGGGAAATTCAAACCCTCGAGTCCGCATCCAATGGTATCGATGAGACAGAGACGTGCGGTTTCGAAGGCAAGATCTGAGGTGACCTGGTAGTTGTGGACGTAGTCTGCAATGTCCTTCAAGACCTTGTCCGGTTCTGGTCGAATGGTTGATTCTCCATGGTGGACAGACATGGCGCGTGCAGCAGCTCGAAGGACTAGTCGGGAGGGGACCCCAAGTGATGATCGATAAGAAACAGAAGCACTGATCGATCGATTGATGGAGAGTGGCGCACGCCGAATGACAGACAACATTGATGCAACGACTCGCTCGGAGGATTATTGGAGGAACGGGTTAAAGGTTCGGAATAATCGCTTCCCGTGGTGAGAGATTCGGCTACCGTGCCAGGGCAATGAAGCACATGTTTATTTACATCGCTGACCCGCCGGGTAGTCACTCTAATTACACGGACAAGAATACATCCAAGCGGAACCGTCGTCAAGATTCTGACCACCCGAGGCTGGCGCCGTGGCGGTGCGTAGCGTATGGACTCTTCAATTGTGTTGGATCACAATGTCAGAATTATTTACATAAAAAGACGACACAGTTGCACCAGCAGATCACACTGCCACCACCCGCTTGGATGCAACGTTCTGCATGGTGCATGCGGTGTGGTGTTGCCTCCATACGAGATCTTCTGCCGCCGCTGTAAATGGCATTGTTATAGCACAACGCATAGGCCGTCCTTCTCCGATCATTCGGACGTGTCCCAACCATAACTCCACTCAGCCTGATTCTCCAAAAAATAAACCCGACGCATTCCCTCGCATTCCTGTCTATTCCTGCTCACAATAGTGTGAGATGAATCAGATGACCTTGAAATGTATCTAACAACAAGTCTACAACTCCTTCGTATAAAAGAAGGCAACTGACCCTGCTGTCGTTTATTCAGTCACCTTCGTAACTTATCAGCTTCTTTCTGCATTCGCTATGGTGCCATACCCCTTCATCTATGCCTCAGTGGCCTCGTATATTCTGTTTGTAAAGGCACAGCAGACCTCTGGCACCCCCCCAAGCAGCTGGCCTCAGGTGTACCCGGGAATGCCGAGCGGTGACTACAGTCCGGAGTGGCAGGCCTGTATGTCCAGCCTTGATCATCCTTGTAATTGGCAAGCTCACTGCACCCAGACTTCCAAGTAACTGAGAGTCTCCCAAATGTCACATGGCCTCTCGCTCGCAATTGGGCAGGCAACATTCCTGTTCAAAGAGAGGGTCATCCAAATGACACACTGTTCTTCTGGGCTTTCGAAAGTCAGGAAGGCTCTTTTACTTCAACTTCAACTGACGAACCGTGGGGTATTTGGTTAAATGGAGGGTAGGCAAAAACCACATAGCGCATTTTCCAATCTGAGACTGTCACAGACCTGGTTCATCAAGTATGGTTGGCTTGTTGTTCGAGGTCTGTTTTTGCTTTGTTTGATACCAATTCTGGATCTGACATCATTCTTGCGAGGAAGAATGGCCCGATTCAGGTACAAAACGACTATTCGTTAATTGAAAACCAATATGGGTGGTCCGCAGTAGCGGATCATGTCTGGATTGACCAGCCCGTGTAGGTTCTGCTCTTTATGTTTCATGTCTATATTAGAATCCTTCCACTAGCGGCGTCGGCTTCGGAACTGCTGATTCTACTGGTTATAGTAGGTTTGGATCCTAGAGTTGTTTTTGCCTCTCCGCTTACACGTGCTCCAGTATTCGACGAGGATCAAATGGCGACGGACTTCGTCAGTGCATCTACATCTTCCTGCCTCCTAGCTTCCCGCTGACCGTGCACAGTTTGGGTTCTTGGAGAATTTAGTCAAGGTATTCCCTGGCCTAGCTAAACGCCCATTGCATTTATCGGGCGAAAGTTATGCCGGCATGTATATAGTGAGTGTTTTGCCTCTTCTGCAGCCGTAGATCTAAGTACTATGATTCGGACAGCCTTACATCACGAAAGCTTACTTCGAAATGGAGAATCCACCTGTTACATTAGCTAAGATTGCTATGGGAGATGGCACTATTGCTTCCGGAGTCACATTCGAACTCCTCCCTGTGGTGAGCACTCGGTTCGCAGATGCGGCGTACTTCACCGTGCTCACATTCTACAGGTTAGTGTCCTTGAGACATACCCACAGATAATCGGATACGACACTGCTGTCTTCGAATATTTCCGCGAACAGTTCGTGCTTATACCCCAAATTCTGCCGTTGTTTTCTTTAATCATTCTTCAGGGAGACACTTTGCGGCTATGATCTTACACTTGAATACCCCCAAAACGGACACTTCCCTTCCCTGAATTATACTCCTGGAGCAAATCCTTCCTCTGGTATGTCTGCATCGGGGCGATATAGAGCCCGACAGGGTAGATCATCCAAGGGACTATTCTTGGCCGAAATGGAACAGAGGTATAATGCTCATTTGGCAAAGCGCAGTACTAGTTTGTCTAGCCGTGAGCGTGTTCGTGCGCAGGACGTTTGGAAACGTGATCTGGCTGGCCGTGCAAACGGTACTATCGACCCTTGGTATGGGTGTGACGTTTATGATGAGATGCTGGATTATGCCATCAACTTTACATTCCCATGGTGTATGTTTGTTACTTCTATGATTTGGCTGTCGCTGATGTGCGCAATAGCACTCAGCAAACAGTCTGGAGGGATGTTCGACGTAAGTAGTGTGTTGATTTCGCCACTGTGCTCATCGCAGTGATAGGTATACAACATCCCCGATGCCTTGAACCCCGAGGCACCTATGGATGCGTCAGTTTTCTTGAACGACAATCAAACCCGCTCTGCCATCCATGCGCCAACGAGTACAGATTGGCAAGAGTCCGTTTACTACCCATTCGGCAACAGTTTGTCTGTGACTTTATTTACGGGTTCCTCTAACTGACAATTCCCGACTCAGATTATTCTAATGGCGATCCAAGTAAGGCTTGATCACCTAGTACGCTCTCTGACTG